>VNJY01004937.1:0-82182 GCA_008042715.1 Drosophila bocki | reverse complement strand
GAGAAAAAACCGCTGTATAAATTTAGACAGCGGCCAAACTCCATATAAAAAAAACGGTGTCGAAAAAAAAGAAGAAGAACTTTTAGACACGTCGTTTTATTCGGTACTCTGACGACGAAAATGAAGCCTGCGAAAATGGAATGGCGTTGCCAGATCAAGATAGTAAACAACTGATATCGCGCTGTCTAAATAATTCATTTGATTTATTTAGACACCCCTAATGGAGGGAAAGTTGAAGGAAAAAGGTGGCATTGATAGGGGCTGTCAAGGGGAAGCCCATAATATGGAATTTAACCCACAAAGGACATTTTAATGCCATATTTATTAATATTTTTAATATTTTTTTTGAATATTTGTTTACAAACAGCTGTCCAGTGTGACCAAGGAAAATCCTTAAACGCCATAAAAAGTACATTTTCATGGAATTTCCTTAATTTTTTTGGTCACACTAGCTCGGTAGCGAAATAAACAGCGATTCCGCTGTCTAATTTAGACAGCGGGTTTTTCTCGTCAGAGTACTAGGCTTAAAGTAAAAAAAATACTGACAGTGTGCCCATCGGCTTTTCCGCTGAAAATCCTGAATGTCCCAAACCAGGGCCTTTCATAGTACACACACTGGTTCACAGAACCCCCCCCTACACCACATGGCCTCTGGCCACATTGTTTCAGTGGAATAAACAAAATGCTGGTTCTTACCGAGATAAAACAATTAACTATGTAGAATTGCTAACCACTAGCACCGAGTGAACCTCTAAGAAACCGAACCAACATGGAACGGTTCGCTTTCAAGATCGATGCGGCGCTAAAGGCGAATCTCTACAAAATCTGCAGGCTGTGCGGCATCGACAATCCAGGAAAAGTGCAAATACTGCCGCAGAATGGGGACGACATCATTGACCTGGACGAGCCCAGTTTGTCGCAGAAGGTCTATGAGCTGGTCGGTTTTATGGTGGGTATGGTGCTAGTACTAGGCCGGGCAAATCTAAACCAACGCCCCCCTTTGCAGGTGTCCGGAGACGACAAAATGCCGCAGACAATGTGCAGCCTGTGTGTGGATAAAATCAATGATTTTTACGAGTTTCGAGAGATGTGCTATGCAACCAACAAACAGACCCGCAATTTGCTGGGACTAAAGGCGCTGGAGCCCGAAAAGGTGGGCAAAGCATTTTAGATATTGGATACGCATTTCTCATATATCATGTTTCCTCCAGCTCATTAAATTAAAGCCCGTAATCAAGGCGGAACCGCAGCTGATGGGGCCAGGAGGCAAACGAGGACGAAAGCGCAAGACGGAGGACAACTGGCCGAGGGCGAATCTAAGCGTAAAGACGCAGGTCAAGAAAGAGCCGGCGGCTTTTCATAAGAAGCTGCGACTTCAGCCCGGGTTATCAGCTCCCATAGAGCCCAAAACGGAGCCGGACATGTAACTAAAATAAAAAACATGTAAATAAAAATAAGCTATACAATTTCTCTAAACTTTTGCAGCAAAGAGGAACCCGTTGAGCCGGAAACCAGTCACAAGGTGCCACCGAAAAAGGGCCGCAAGTCCATATGCAGTGTTTGTGGCGAAAAGTTCCTCAACAAGGAGCTAGCCGACGAGCACAAGAGCCTGGTTCACGTGCCCTCGATCCTGCGCTACGTATGCAACGCCTGTAACCAGACGCATCACAACCAGAGCGACATTCGCGCCCATCAGCTCTGGCACAAGCTCTCGAAGACGCCCTACAAGTGTCCCCTGTGCGAGGCCAGTGTGGCCAATGCCTATGCCTTTACACGCCATCTGCGGGAGCACACCCCGCCCACCCCCGTCCAGCTGCTCGTTCTGGATCGCGAGTGCCCGCTGTGCAAAAAGACCTTCATCACGAACTTCTTCTACAACACTCACCGCTGTGCCATCCGCAAGCGCAAGTGCGGCGGTTGCAGTCGCGCCTTGAACTCCGAGGCCGCCTACATGCGTCACGCCCCCACCTGTGCTAAGATTTACCTCAGTCACTCCAAACACATCATGCCCGAGGTGGTGACCAATGAGGCGCAAATGCGCATCACGAACGAGGTGGAGGATGACTTGCTTGGCCTGCCGCCGGCCACTGCTATGCCACCGGATTTTGTGATCGATGAGGGCATGCAACCTGTGGTGGTCCTGGAGCGGCTCTCCTCGCCCCTGCTACGAGCCTCGACTACTATTAATCGTCTGGGCGCCTCCAAAGGACGAAATAGCGAACGGGTTTCCGCCAAGAAATATTTGAAGAGAGTGGATCAGCTGCTGAAAAACACCATGAGCACTCTGGTGAGCATCAAGCATGAGCCAGAGGTGCACATTAACGACACCGGGCCAACCAGTGAGCAGCAGGTGGAACATGAGCCAGAACGAACGGAGCCCAGCTTCGGGGATGATGATGATGACTTCCATGCGGGTAACGACGACAGCGATGATGATGAGCAGGAAGCAGGAGCTTCTATGGCCAGCGATAATGTGCCCAGTGTATCGGTCAAGCAGGAGCTCATTGACAAGGCCTACGAGAAGCAGATGGAGGTCAAGCAGGAGCCCCTGAAACTTAAGCTGAAAATAACAAAGAATCACGGCAAGCTGAATTCCTCGATCATAGATGATCTGGATGAGGCAAATCCGGCCAGTGGCAGGGGTGCCAAAAAGAAGAAGAAACGCAAACACAAAGAGCGGGAAAAGGAGCCATGTCTAGGAGCAGAGGCAACACAGGATCAGGCCTTGGTTAACGTGAAACAAGAACCCGCTGACAACGATTACGTTCCCCGGGCCACTGTTATGACCACTATACCCATTAACCAGCTGGAAAGCAACTTCAATGAAAGTGAGCAGCAGGAGGAGACGCTGCCAATTCAGGAGGATGTCAAGCCCAATCGAATTGAACTTGATCGCATGATGCAGATATCGCATGTGGCCAGTGGCGTGGACATGGCCGAAGAGGCTATGCCCTTGGAGAGGGAACAACAACAAGAAGAAGCCGTTGAAGCCACGCCCGATCAGCCAGAGAAGCCCAAGGAGTCCCCGCCCAGCACAAAGGCCACGTCCGTGAAGTCTACGGCACGTAAAAGTACGGCAGGTGTTCAACGCAAGACACGTAATGAGATTCCAAAGGAGGCACCTTTGCCTCAAATAGTAGCCGTGGAGAGTGGCGAGACGGTGGTCTTCAACATGGTTCCCGAGATTAACATCAAGCCGGAGCCTCGCAATCGCGGTTATGCAGATGATGAGCCCGAGGTCACGGAAGAGATTAATCACAACGAGAAGATGGATGAGGAGGAGGATGCCTATATCGACCACAACAATGTGACGGTGAAGCAGGAAAAAGACTTGGACATTTCCCATGAAGCGGAATCCACGCACTGCAACGGACTGGAAAGGCCTGCCGGAAGCGAGGGCGATGACGATGACGATGGCCATGAAGACAGCATATCGTCTGCCGACGAGGCTGAGGAAGCCATGGAGGAGGATGAAGAAGTGCGCATTTATCAAGAAATCGAATTGCCACCATTGGAAGCTCCAAACGAAGCGGATAAAGCATCACATTCGGGACCAGAGGAGCCCGGTTTAACAGTTTCGGAGTTACCTACAGACACAGCTTCGGAATCAACAGAAATCCCAGTGCCAGAATTTAGTTTGGTTATAACCAGCATCTGCAGTCAAGCGGCACAGGACCTGACAACTGTTTCTGTAGATTTAGAGCCGGCTTCCACAACTGAAAGTCAATCTGCGGCAGGGCCACACGAAATCCAGCCCCCGACTTTGGATGGTTCCGTTCCAGCAGCAGTTGAATCCCAAAGAGATGTGGGAATTAATCACTCCGCTGAAGGCTCCAATCTGGCAGTTGAACATTCTTCTCTGGCAGTTTTAGAACCCCCAATGGATGTTGTCCCTACTATGACAAATGAAGGTCAAACTAGGACAGATTTTGAAGCAAATCCTTCGCCAGTTGAAGCTCAAACCGAGGGCAATACAAGCTCCATTCGAAAGGTATCCCTGGAATGTGAAAACTCTAGCATTGAGGAACTACCAGCTTCGATTGAGAACCCACACGCTCATCCTTCCCCCTTTGAGAGTCAACCCGCTTCTATAAATGAGGTCGAGACTCTGGCGAGTTCTAGTTCTAATACCCAAGAGACAGGATCAACAGCAGCAGTCACAAATCTAGCTCTGGAATCTCAGGGAAACCCAGAGGAAACCGCGTTAACATTACCAATGGTCTCCCTTAATGGTCCCAAAGATAATGAAGCTCAGGCATTGCCAGGTTACGAGGCACCCAACTTTACATGCGCTGAGGAGCACCAGAACGTTCTCAACCATGAAATCTCTGAGCAGCAGCAGCAGCAGCAGCAGCAGGCTTCTCTCGATGATGAGGAGCAGCTGGCCACACTTGAAACTGGTCGGGAGCCATCGGAGAGGGAGGAGTGTAACCCAGGACCCTCGACGAGACCAATCGAGGAAACTGAGAACCGGATTAACGAGCAGCAGCAGCAGCAGGAATTGGCTTTGGAGGATCAACGGCAGCCACGCTGCCAACAGGCCAACAACGATGACTCCAATATCAATGAAATCGCGGAAAACAATAACAATGCCAACATTGAGCGCGAACTGCAGGACGACGCTTTAGGCGGGTCTGCTGAGGAGGATGCTAATCCGTAGAGTACGAGAATACCTAAATAGATTGTTCCCTTTGATTGTAAATATGTATGGATTTGTTGAAGAGGAGGGTTTTGAGGAAATGAAGATCTATCCCTAAACCACTAAACTTTGTACGAATAGAGAGAGCATTACTTTTAAGTTAGATATACACAACTTTATTACATAAATTAATGGCTTATATATAATATATATTAGCATATGTAAGTATTATGTATTGAAATACATAAATCGCACAAAACTCGTCAAGACATGCGTACACATTAATCAAAAAATCAATCGGCTCCAAGAAGCGCTTATTATTGGTTTTAGTAGTTTCAAAAATTTTAATAAAATACATATACGTAATATTCATTTAAAATACATACACACAGAGGAGAAATGACTACAAGTTTGCATTAAATGCACTCGAAACTAAACAGAAAATACTTGATTAAACGGATTTATTACGCTGCTTTGGCCTGGGGAAGCCTTGCATACATCATCATCATTGCTTATATATTCAGCTGTTCTGTCGTTAGTTAATTATTATTTCAACAAGTAGAGACAATTAATTACTGAGCAAATTGTGTGTAAATTTAGTGTACGGTTAATTGCGGGCAAATCTATTAGTTTAAACTTGTGTGTAATTGAACAATTGCCAACTGTGTCCTTTATTAGCAACAGTCACAGTTTTCTTTTAGTTTCCATTTTGTTGTAGATTTATAAAATATATATTTGCTATAATAAATTTTCTTCGCTCAGTTTACACGCTTTTTCAGTTCGCAGATAGGTTTGTGTTTTGGTGTTCTCAAGTTTTTGGCACTGAAGTCCGCAAGTCATTCACATATATTATTGAAATATAACATATATAAATATGTCGTTCATATTTAATTGAGCAGCTTTTTATGGATATGCAAATGCGAGTCGAAACAAACGAAACCGGGCAATATCTGACGTTTAAATTAAAGAGGTATGAAAATTCTCTAACAGTATTTACAGGGATTTATCCAACGATAAACCAAAATGCCAAAGCACAAAACTAAATTATTGCTTATTTTTTGGAATAGGTGTCTGCTTCCGCTTGCCGTGTCATCCATCCTTAGTCCCACTCGTTGTCATTATCCTCGGAATCGGTCTCATCCTCGTCAGAGTGTATAGCATTGCCGCGTGCTGCCAGCGCCCGACGCAGTGCATCTGCTAGGGCATCGGTGCCGCCGCCATTATCACTGAGCCGCTGGCTGCCCAGCTCTCGTTCCTTGGCCGGTCTCAGTTCGATGCCCTGGCGAATGTCCTTCATCAGATCGCTGCGTGTGTCGCCGCTGCCAGTGCTTAGGGCAGCCGTGTCCACTTTCTGTTTAAATGAAACGAAAAAAACGTTATACATATATAAATATTGATGTTTCCTGATACCAAAAACCTACCTTGAGCGTTGTTCCCTTGCGTATGGCGTCCATTAGTTCGTTTCGTGGATCCGGAGCAGATGCCGCTGGCTTGGCCGCTTGATTTGGTGCGCGCGTTGTCGCAATGGCTGGGATCTCTCCCATTGGCATGGGCGGGGGCGGTGGTGGCGGCACCGCCGCTGCAGTTGGTGGTGGCGGCGGCGGAGGTGGAGGCTGCAGGGACACAAAATATAAATTTCAATTTCAACGTATAAAAATCGACATATTTAGATGTCTTACCGCTACTGCAGGTGCACTGACAGGTGGCGGCGGTGGTGGCGGCTGATGGGTACTGATTGGTGGCGGTCTACTGGGTGGCGGTGGAGCTCGCGTGGCGCCCGGCACAGTGGTGGGCACTGGAGGAGGCGGAAGTCTAGCCGGTGGCGGCGGAGGAGCAGTTCTTTGGTTACCATTCTGCGGCTGTAAAATCAAAAAAAATAATTAAATTATATATAAAAAATCACGCTTTAGAATTAACTTACGTGTTGATGACGACTTGGCACCGGTGGCGGCATGTGGGGCGTCGATTCCGTTGGGGATTCCACACTGTCCTGCTTCACCGTGGCCAGCACGTTGTTGCTCTCTATAAAGTCGTAGATGAAGGCGCGCGTGTCCCGATCCTTTAGCTGCACCTCCGAGACCCCAGCCTTGACGAAGAACTCATTCAGCATTTCGTCGTTCTCACTGCCCGCCAGAGCGAAGCCCTTGTCCGCATCCCAGCCCACATGGCTGATGTGCACAAAGTTTGTCGGCTGGCTGATGTCCGCCTTGGTCACCTTGCGCTTCTTGTCCTTGGCCTGGTTGCTAAGCCCAAAGCTGCTGGATAGGAAGTTCTTTTGTGGTGCTGGCGTCAAGGTTACCGAGTTGATCTTGTTGTTCCGCAGCTGAACGTTGGCTCCATCCGTAGACGATATGCCGCTGTGCATGGCCGGCGGGCGACTCGTCTCCTGAGAAAAGGAATTCACTGGCACATTGGGTGCCTGCTGGCTTTTCTGGCGATTTCGCTTCTCCTGTCGCTTGCGGTTGCGCGTCTCTATGGTGGTGTCCACAATGCGGAAGAAGGAGTCGCACTCTTCCTCGGATACAAAGTTCAAGCCGACGTGACCGTCCTGGAAATCATAATCAATGAGATCCAATCTAGATCCTGATCAAAGCTACTTACACTGCCCTCAAAGGTGAGCAAGAAGGGCCTCGACTTGACCACCTGCATGCCATCGTATACTTCGTGCTCCCATATCAGCTCGTTCTTGATCAGGCAGTAGGCACGCATAAAATAGGACCGAATGGCGCTGTCCTTCACAAAGCAAACGACGCCCGTGTGCCGCTTCTTCCAGTGGGCGTGGGCACTGCCCTCCGTTTTGTAGATCTGCACCACGGCGGTGTTCAGTGTCTGAAAGTGGAGCAGGCAAAAGAGATTGCGTTATACATGTGCCCATCGATAGAAAGGCCCTCGGGGGGCGATTATCTAATCCAGCCGAACAAAAGGCTTCAACACCTTCAGCTTGCGCCTCATTTGAATGCAACGATCATCAATGCGACTCCGAAACTCAATGAACTGTCGTGGTCGAGCTCAAAAACTCATCTGACTTTCGGTTTCGCTGCTTTCTGGCCATCGGGAGTCGACGGCCCCAAGTGAGTGTGGCTCATTTGAATACCGATTAGCTGGCCAGCCTGTCCGTCCAACTCTTGCAACAACTGCAGTCGGGAATTGGATGGCTAATCCCGGCACTTGGCATGGTTAGCACGTACATAGCTACCATGATGGTAGCGCATAAGTCTAGCCGCTGGACATTAGTCTAGAGGAGACCCCAGCACCGAAAAGTGCGTGCTGTGCTAAAGCTGAAGTTCAACGGAAACGCATAATTGCAAGCACTCGAAAAAACTACTTTTATTTTATGAGAACCGTGTATTGGAAAGAGGAAAACTATGATATTATATTTAAAATATTTTAATAAAATGTGCCGTTTTACCACAACAATATTTTGAACAGTGGGTCGTTTTTCACCGAATTAACCTTACCCCTTAACCGATTTTCGTGTCAAAAATATTTTCATAAAAGTCTAGACACCTGTCTCTCAATTATGCCTGAGTTTCTTTCTGTGCATAAGTTTATATTGCTCGTTTATGACCCAGACAGGAAGTGCTGGCGACAACCGGGGACGTACCAAAGATTTGCCGCATCAAAATACTTGCCAAAACCATGATATACTATAAGCTGTATCCTTTTGGCGCCAGAGAAGTCAAGGCAAACTGTCCTTTATTTATTGATACCGTCGTGAGAAAGCCTGCAAGGCCACAGAAATTACTTGGTGTTCTTTGAAAAACAAAAAAAGTGAGCGTGTGTACTTTGTGGCCATAACACTTGGCATTTGGTCGAGGCCAAAGCGTGACCCTCTGACCGGAATCGTTGCTAATTGATTCATCTGGCCGCTTCTAAAGGCGGCGCTCCAAAAGTGCCATGTGCTGGCAATTGAAACACTGCAGCTGAATTACAAAACCAACATTATCAATTAATGGGCATTAGAGATGAGCACGGATGGGTGTCTCGATGGATGGATGGACGGATGGCCATGCAGAAACGTTTGCAGCCTGACCTTTGGCGTAAATAAAAGAGAAAGAGACATTGACGAGCGGATTATGTGAATGGGGATGTGGATGTGGATGCTTTCCAACCCACACAGACTTGCGCTCAACTCGTATCTGGCAAGTGCGAAATTGTGAACACATTTGAATTTTTATTGATGCTTAGCTGTTTTTTACCAGCTCCGCATATTTGTATGTGTGAGTTCGTGTGGACATAAGTAGCATTGTAAAATGATGTCTTGCCTTCTACGTACAAGCTTGCTGTTTCTTTTTCAAAAAAGCATTAAAATCGATGGAAAACTAGCGACAACAAAAAGTGGTCATTGCCACCGAGAGCAGGGGCTCAGAGAGAGGGAGAGAGAGAGAGAGGAGGGTCTTAGCGGTGAAAATTAACCCATATGGGCCAAGCGGTAAAAATGCTCATACGCCCTGTGGTCTCTTTATTATGTCACTCACATTGTGAATATTTATTTACCGACCAATCTGCCTTTAGATAGTTCGCCTTTATTTCTTGTTGTAATATATTTAAAGAATAATAAGCTATTTATAGATATTAAACATTTATAGAGCACCACTTCCGTTGTTTATAAAATTCTTTGAAAAGCGATGGAATTTGCTAGCCACTGCGAAGCCAAAGTAAAGGTTCAAAGCCTGACAAAAGCCCATCGTAAACATAAACATCTATTAGAAAGTCCGGCTTTGAGGGGACTGGCAAATGTGCAGAAAATGCGTTAAATAAGTGTATACAAATAAATGCGAGCAACTGTTGCGACAAACGACTGCCAAACCACAATAACAACATCATCGGGTTTACAGAGCTGCAGCTTCGAGCATTATCACACGATGAATGTGACACTATGTCATCCACAACAAAGGTAGAGTAGAGTGCACGGAAAAAAATATATAGCATGACGATTGATTGAATGACTAACTTGATCTTGAAAGATATTAGTTAAGTATGAATGTTCCTACTGAGAGTATATTTAATTTACGATGATTTAATGCTGAATTATCCTGGAATAAACAAATTTATGTTTATAAACATTTTGCTACAACATTGCGACATGACTTTCTCAGTTGTTGAAAACTGAATTTCTAAGTTAAAATCAGCCTTAACTGTAAACAACATTATATATTTTGATTTTTGACTTCTAAATATATAGTTGAAAGAATAGTAGAAGTAAGTAAGTTCCTTTTTCTCTGTGTAAAAATGAAAATGTAAAGGCTAACTACCTTAACCAGCGACTTGCATTACTTTGGCAGAGTTCAACTGCATTTGGAAATGTTTTGTCAATGGAAAGTTGAAAAATTAGCAAAGCGTGAATTGCGAATCGAAATTAGCGATTTTTTCATGTTGTGCACACCATAATTATCCGCATAACGGTAACCGTTAAATGGCCACATTCCAGTTTTCCACTACCACTCCAATTTCAGGGCATTCTTATCGCTGCTGGCATTGGCCAGCGGTGATTCGCAGCGGGCGGATGGAAGGATTGATAAGATAAGGTTCGCTTGTATTTGGCCACAAATGCCTAACGAGTTATCGCGACCCAATAGAGCGAGCAAACGAACTCCATCGAGTTGGTTTCTCTTTCACTTTGGACAGAAATCGGCTGTGTCAACCCAATAATAATAGGAAAATGAAAACAAAATAAAATAATGACTCGTGAAAAGCAAACAACTGCCGGCCCGCCTATCAATGCTGGCTCAAGCGGATAGCTGATAAAACTACTAGTCAATGTTAGGTAAATATGTGTAAGAACAGCAAACGAATGGTTTTAAAAACACTGTCCAGCCTAGCTTTAGATTATGCGAATATTACTGAGAAACTCAAAATATAATCAGTGTTCGATTTGCCTTACTTGTGCGTGGGTCTTTAATGCTTTCTCATAATGTGTAATGAGTCAGTGGGCAATTCCTACATGTATTTTTACATAATAAATATCACTTATCCCACAAGCAACAGAGAGAGAAAAGTAGAGATTTATCAGGCACTTGGTACAATTAATCATTCATTGGTTTATATTTAGTATTAAAGTTTTAAGCCAACTTGTATTGTAAGTTTCTAAAATATTCGGACGGTTTTAGCAAAGACAATAACTGGTTTTCTAAAGGTGTTTATGAATCATGCATTTCGACATTTCTTAGTACAATAAAACATTACCTCAAATTGTTTCTGTAAGCAATTTAAAAATAGCCCTGAATTTAAGTAGATTTTTTAGAATTTAAGTAGATTTGTTTATGAATTTAAGCAAATTTATTTGTTTGTATATTTATCTTTCGTAAATATATATTTTTCCCCAACTTAATCTGGTTCGACTCACGTAGTAAAAGAGTTTGGCCATTTCCAAGAACTTTTAAAGTTTCTTTTCAAGAATATATTTTCACTAGATAGCACATAAATTATACAAGAACACTAGCAACAGCTGTCGTCCGATATTGGGTTACACTTGGGTAATACTTGAGCCACAGGAAGTGCTTCATCAAGCTCTGCTGTGAGAGTGACCGAGGAGCATGTTTCTGCCTAATTGTTTATCCCCCCAAAAGCTTATGCATGATCACTACTCACCTGACACTTTTTGCCCAGCAGCCGAAAGACTGCGTCGTTCTCATCCTGGGTAAGCAGCGTGCTGGCGGCATTGATCTTGGCCCGGGGCAGCGCTGCTGCCTGTTGACCGTCCTGCGACCTCATACCAGTGCTCATTTAGCCGGGGTCTGGTCCGTCCGTCTGGTTATGGGTCTGGCGGTGGAGCTTTAGGCTTTGGAGAGCTCGCGTCTGGTTGCCCTGCATAATAATGGGGACAAGGGAGCACACAACACGAATTTATTGTACGGCGAAAACAATACGCAAATAACGGACACCAATGAAAAGGGCACAGCGAAAGAGCGCAAAACAAAAGATAAATGTATTAATTTAATAATACAATACAAGCACAAGAGCCAATGAGGTGGGGACCCCAAAAAAGAAGCTTGATAGCTTGATAACAATAAGCACACACACACACACACGCCCGGGGGGAATTGCGAAAATGTATTGAGAATCGATTTTGATTCGTCTGATTGGGGCCTCGATTTTAAAGGGGTAACACCAGTGTCAGCGTTGAAAGAAACCCTAAAAATTGCTTCTAAAAATATATATTTATCAATATTAATAAGGGTATATATGAAACTAAACTATAAATAACAGAATGAGGCAAAGTGAACTTTTTAATCTTACAAAAATACACTATAAAGATGTGACAACTATAAATTTTCTAGCTCGAAAGCTTTGTAAATAAAACTATAAAGTTTAAAGTTTTTATAGTTAAAAGCAAGAGGGAACAGATAGTGGGTTTAATTTTATAAAACACACTTATTTTGTGGTAAATAAAAGGCTTCAGCACGAGGCTTTTGATGCTACGTGACAATTTTTAGCAGCTTGTTTCAAATTAAATTCAGAAAATCTTAAAAACTATATTAACTTGTTGTTTTCCGGTGTTACCCTTTAATTTTAAATAAGCTTTGGGAGCTAAGAAATGGCCAAGAGCCCGAACTGTGTTGGCTGTGACGACGGTATAGCTGACTCTGGCTGCCGCGGAGCAGATGGAAACGGATCGGATCGAGAGAGGTTGAGTCACGGGTGCGCGAGTCAGCCGCAGAAACCGAAACAGAAACAGTCGTCAGCCAGCTGCGTTTTACTGTGGGAATGGGGAATAATGGGGCAATGCGAAGCGAGGCAAAACTCTTTGGCTGCCGATGGCCCTTATCTTTGGCAAAACCTCTGATTAGCCCTGCTGCGCATGTATCCGTGTGCTTTGCGTGGCCCACACATACAGATGCGCGCACACAAGGCCCGAGTTATTCAACGCCCTAACACTTGAAGATGCGGACTGTGACAACACCTGTCCGCTAGCTAGCTCGCTGGCTCGCCAGGTGGGGTGGCGGCCGTTGGCCATGTAAATAGACGCGGGAGAGTATTGGCTGCTGGCTCAAGGTCCCGCGCAGCCCGCGCGGGGGGGAGGCACTCGAAAACGCGAAGGGCGCCCCTTGCAGGGGCCATTGATTTTTTGCGTTTATTTTCGTGCACTTTTCACTCTTTCACTCTGCGCTACACACCACACACACTCCCAATCCGCTGGCTCTGCTCGCTGCTAAGTCTCCTCTGGGGTCTCGGCCACTACGTTCGCTGGCGGGGATCTTTACTGGGCGCGCGTCCGCGTCATCTGTGGCATGTCGAGGGTTTTCTCGGGAAGATTCGCCTGTTTAGTCGCGGAACGGACTGCCAGTTTGTTTATTACTCGTTTTTTTTTGCACGATAGGGATGTGAAAACTACATCAAGTTATCGATATCGATATCGTCGTGATTTTCTTCATAGTCTGGCAGCATCATGAAAGATTTTAGTGTGGCCAGATAACCTCATATATTGCAGCATTAATAAAGGAAAAGCCCTTGGGCACACTGTACATTAAGCGCAATTTTTAAAACTCAATAAAATATATTAACAACTGCTTCGTATTTATTTATTACTAAAAATCGTTAACTACAATTAAAAACTAATTCTCACCAACGATTTTTTCGGCGTCTGAAACTCCTGCTTGACCAACCTCAGCAGGTGGAACATCACTGCCAGAAGCCCCGTGCCCAGTGAGTCCCCCACGGCAGTCAGATATGGAATGGCGGCCGTATCCGGATCTATTTTGCAGTGCCAAAGCAAATGGACCAAAGCATGCGCCAGCCACAGCAAGATAAGCAGTTGGACCAGGCTAATGACCAAGAAGGCGACTACGAAGGTCCATTTGGCAGCCAGGTACGAGAAGTATATGTAATCCGCCAGCAAGAAGAGTACCGCATTGCCCGGCACTGAGATGGCAATGAGAATGCGGACCACGCGGGAGTAGACAGTGCCACGAAAGTAGATTCGATGTGGCCACTCCAGAATCCGGGTATCCTCAGGCAGATTGCCCAGATCGGACCGCATGTACAAGACGCTGCCCATGTGACTGGCCTGCACGGAGACTAGGTTGCCTCCGATCCCATTTATAATAGGCGAAAAGATGGCAAAGGCGCGAAAGTCCTTCACGCAGGAGCTAAGCACGAATCCGGCGACCTGGCTAATGCACAGTGCCCCGATCACGGGTATCCAGCTGATCCACAATATGGGGCGCACATAGTCGTTCCGGACCGCCAACAAAAACCAAATGGGCAGTAAAACGACCAGGTAGATGACCACCACGCAAATGCTGATCCAGCTATATGCCTCGGACAGGCTATTTATCGAGGCTGCCGTAAAGGAGAGCACGCTGATGGTCACCACGTCGCCGAGTGAAGCCACGATCGGTATGGCCATGTAGTCCGGATTGAAATGGTAGCGGCTTGAGAACAGAACGATAACCATTAAAAAGGAATCGAGCAGAAAGCAGGAGAAACTGGAGGTGATCAGAGCTGCCGCTGCCAGAAGAGGGAAGTGCTTATAATTATGCTTCCGGTTCACCGCACTGCTGACCGCCACCGTCATCAGGCTGAGCAGCAAGGCACAGACGATGGCCTGCAGCTGAACGAGGGCCATATTGCCGACGACTATCTTCAGCACTGTCTTCCGGTTGGACAGATCGCCAATATTGGAGTGGGTGCAAATGCGCGAGGCCACGCACATATCCAGGTTACCTTTCAGGCCGCATAGCACGGATACCAGGACGAAGAGCTCGTTAACGTGAAGGTAAACCGTCCAATCCTGCACTTTGCCTAGCATAAGTCCGGCCGTAATCGTGCCCAGGCCGGCCAGAAAAAATGGTATTACAATTTGAAAAAGCGTGGAGTACCATCGTTCCTTGGAAAGTTCTTCAGAGTCCGCCTTGGTTGCCTTTGATTCTTCATCATTGGTCATCGGATTTTAGGGCTGGATCGATGATCCAACGAGAGAATATCAAAAAATAGATTAATTTACGTTTCAGATCGAATTTCAAGGCTTGAACATTTTTGAAAAATTTTTCAATGTTTATTAAAACAGGTTTATGTACTTTTTCTTGCCAAGTTTGCAGCAGGTAGAGCATAGCTGAAGGACCTTTCGTTCTTTGGGAAATTAGGTGATATAGTAAGCTTCTCATGGATTAAAGCTTATTTTAATTTTTTTTAAATTACTTTGTTACCTTTATTCTAAAAGTTCTCTTCCCAAATTCCAAGAAAAATACTCTCACATTTGTATTAATTTGTGTTTCTGAAAAGCATATTTCTTTTTATTATTCTTTAAAATGGGTAATCGCCTTAAAACGGTATAAACAAAGTCGCAAATTATTGCAAAAAAGCTGCTCTGTGAAACTCGTTCGTTTACTTAAGCTAAATTATTGTAAAAGAATACTTAAAAAGCTGTGACTATAAAAAGTGATTTTCTTTTTTCTTTAAATATTTGGTTTTTGCGTAAGGAAGGGCCAAGGGCCTATTAAACTTAGAAAATAATCCCAAAAACGTTAATGACTTCGGGCCAGATACCTAAAACACTTGTGCAATTAAACGATTGTAATAGGTTTAAGTTTAAGTAGTCGCCCACTAAACTTTACGATCCCGCGTGATCTTCGTGACCTTCTAACTAAGTGTAAGAGTAAAATCAAAATACATATTGGACTGGGTAAAACCTTGCCTTGTGTCAAGTCGAATATATATATATCAATTACATATATGCCAGTATACGTCTTGTATATATAAGAGAGTTGTACATACACTGAAAGGCCTGATCTATGCAATACATTTGGCTACACACGATCGGGAGAGAGCTCCCTTTCCGACTGTGATTTGGATTAGTTCAAGTTACTAGGAGTTTGCGCTAACTCTATGCTAGACTGGTTGCTTACAAAGTTTAGGACTACGTATATATTATATAAAGAGGGAGAGTAGAATAATATGATTACATAGTATTATGTATGTATATTGCCTGCTAGCCTAAAATTCTTTGATTTCAACTCTGACTCTTGTGGATGTGGACTGCGTGTGTGCGTGATCCGTTCCCAAAAAAATACAAATACAGTCCTGTTCCTATTCGGAATCACTTGGCCAATCTTGTGATTATGTAAGGTAAGCGGATATTAATTGGTATCCACTTATTTGCGGGCTCCCACCACCGGCAACTTGGACTTTACTCCACCCCCGCCAGCGGCTCCATTCGGCGGCGTGTTGTCGAATGTTGAGCTGCGCAGGAGCGTCGGTTTCTTTCCATTGGCATTGAGCGTACTGGAAGATTTCGTTTGCTGTGTTTGCCTAAGGTTGGAGGACGACGACGACGACGATTGCTTTGTCTTGGCCTCGTCCACTCGCTTCCAGATATTGGCTATGCGGCTTTGGGCCTGGTTGATCTTCACAGCCGCTGCATTTAGGTTGGAATTGCTACGTGATGGAGGGTTGGAAACTACACGAGAGGCAGCCGTGGTCTTGGTCCCAGCCAAGCGCAGACTGGTATTGGCCCGGACTGGGGTCACGCGACGCACGGGCGCTGAGGCAATCCTCTTGGGCGAATCACCTCCGGCTGCGGTCTTCTTGGTGGGCAGCTTTGAAGCCCTATGACCGGGGCTGGTCTGAGGGGGTTTCGCCTCCACAACGGGCACTTGTTCATTGGAGTTTGTGGGCTCATCCTTGACAAATGTTCCCTGGCGTTCCAAGCGAGCCGGAGGAGGTGGCAGAACCGCTTCTGGTGGTGGCGGCGTTGACTTCTTTTTGGCTGGCAGCCTTACTCCCGTTACTCCCGCCACCACACTGCGCTTGGCAATCGTTGGCGACAGAGTCTTCTTCTTGGGCGTGGCTGCCGTATTGCTATTCCGTTGACTTTGCATGCTGTAGGGCGAGACATAAGCCGGCTTTTTGCGACCCCGGACCAGCTTGACGGCCGTAGCAGGCTCCAGGGTTGTGGGTTTGGCCTTGACTTCAACTATTGGCGGCGGAGGAGGTAACTGCGTTGGCTCCTGGCCATCACAGGACTCCGTTTCCGAGTTCTGATCGCACTCGGGGGATTCTTCCACATCGCCTGCAGGCTCAGCCGGCTCCACCGAAGTCTGATCCTGTCCAATATTGATGTCTGTGATGTAGGTAAACTGTTGCATCATCGCTCGAATTGAGGAGAGCTGCTCGCTGGGGCAATCATCTACATGGGGCTGCTGAATCAAGGCCCGTGGGCACTCAATCAACTGGGTCTTGTATCGCTCGGCACTGCCCCGCCTCCGGCCATTGGCGCGGGGTGATGTGGTGGCCACTGGCGCAGCTGTCTCCAGAATCTCGATCTGAAGCGTTTCGTTGACCTCCAGTGCCTCCACATCGCTGCTGCTGGTGGTGGCTATAGTGTAGGTCTTGTAGCGATCCTTGGCCAAGCGACGCTTCTGCTTTGGGGTAAGAGAGCGTCGATTTGGCGAGGGAGTGGATCCCTGCTTCGGAGTGGACTCTGCCGAGCTGTAGTCATTCATGGTGGCGTCTTCGTCTTCGTCGAAACAGCTCTGGAGCACTGTGAGCGTTTGATCATCGCACGGTGCCGTCTCATAGTTGGACACCGAAATGGTGGTGGCCATACTGCAGTCCTGCTCACCATCGGCCACCTCCGACTGGATGCTGTCCACACTGATCATGGAGTCCAGCAGCTCCTCCATCAGCGAGGGCGGTTTGATGTTGTCCAGCAGATTGCAGCTGGAGTTCACGCTCTCCGCACTGCCCGCCAAGTGGCCAAGGGCTCGTCTGGCCACCAAGTTGGCTGGAAACATTTTACGAGCGAATCGGGGACTCTTGCTCGGCAGTTGCTGCTGGCGCAGGGAACTGGGCTGCGAGTGCTCCTGATAGCAGCTATTCAGCGATTCCATTCCCGACGGCGGACGCACATTATCCAGGTCCAGGCTGTTGATGCTGAAGGTCATTTCCGTGTTGTCAATGTCCGTGGCATCGGCATCGGGCTGGAGGAGATTCTCTGCCAGAGCACGCGCCTCGAAGGCTATCATGGTAGAGTTGGTCATCATGGAGGCACTGGTTCCATTGAACAGCAGCCTCTGGGCAGGTTCCAATCTCACACCGGCATTTTGAACCTGACCGCCCAGCTGGAAGTTAAGCCCTCCCGAGGATCCTGAGTAGCTGTCGCACTGCCCGTTTACCAGGGTATCCAGCGATACCGGCTGCTCATTCGTTGGCGTGATCTCCACCAGCTCTTTCAGGGATTTTGCTTCTGTGATGTCATCATCGAGGCTCAGGGAAGCCAAAGCAGGAGCCGTTTGGCTGACACTGGGGAAGCTCACATCATTGGGACAGGTGTGCTCATTCCAGGTGTTGTTGTTGCTGCTGCTGGTAGTGTTCTTGTGGCTGTTGCTGCTGCTCCTTAACTGCTCCGCCGACGTGACAAACTCCAGGGTCAATCTCTCCACAGATTTGAGCATTAGGTCAGGGTCCTTGTGCCTCTCATTGGCGCCAGAAACGGAGGTTTCATTGGGCACACTGTCCAGTCTGACCATGGTGTCCAATATGAAGGACTGGTTGGACTCATCGCTGGAACGATCCTCTACGTCCAAGTCTTTAGACCCAATAGCGGTCACGGGACCGCTCTCGAGCTCGTTCCCGCTCCCTTGATCTGGAACTACTTGACTTCTTGCCGTGTCGATGTCGGTGGCGGCGATAGGATTCGGGTTGAGGCTGCTCGGGTGCAGGTGCGGATTGCTGGTGGCGTGCGCTTTCTGCTCTACGTCTGGAGCTGCTGTGCTGAGGGCACTTGCTGATGTAGTAGCTGCCATTGGGTGACACGGTTCCAATGCAGCTGCAGACGTAGCCAGGACGTTTTTTGGCACGGTGCTGATCTTCTTGGAGATGCCCGTATTGATGCATTCCTGCAGCAGCTTTTCGTCCTTGCGCTCTCGCTCCCGCTCTCGATGATGATGATGATGGTGGTGATGGTGATGCCGCTGTCGCTTGGCCTGTCCACTGGATGGCAGCTGTACTGGCAGCGAGTCGAACTGCTTGAGATTGGGATCCGATTGAGTGGAGGAAGCACCACTAATGGACTGCTGTTGCAGTTGCTGGGACCTAGCTCCGGGCTCCTTGGACTTGTACATGCCCTTGAGAATGCACAGCTCGAAGAGGGACTTGGACTGGTTGTCATTTGAGTCACTAGAATCCACAGAGCTATACGACTCCTGCTGCTGGTGCTTGCGTACGGTCATGGCCGAGTTCAAGGAGCTGGCTGAAGTGGCCGCATTGATGGCTATGGGCTGCGAGGAGCTGAGCGAGCTGGAGCGCTTGCCGTTCGAGCTGAAGCCAAGATTCGATTTGGGCCTATTGCAGCCAGCGGCAATAGCCTGGAAAATAGGGATTATATATTTTTAAAATATATTTAAGGGGGGGTAGCTTAAGTTCGACTTACCTGACTCAGTAGATTGGTGTCATCCTCCGAGTCAATGGAAAGGGAGCTCAGCGAATCATCTTGCCAATGCGGCGGGCGTCGAACTTGATCTTGTCTGGGAGCTGGCTCCATGCCAGGTGGCTTTGGATCCCCACCAGATCTAAAAGAAAACAGAAAGATTAATCATTTGCAGTTTTATTCCTTACTTAAACCAACATTTTATATTAAAACAAAACATTGTCACAATAAAGTAAAGCCTTCTTTTTCTCTTTTTTTCAATTACTTACCCCTGGTTCTCCTTGAGCTGCACCGCTGGTCCCACCAGGCTGGAACCGACTGTAAGATTTGAGAGGCCCGAAGCCACAGAGAAATTGCAGGGACTGTCTTCCACCAAGAACTTGCTAATCTCATCAGCGGAGGGCTGGTAGCCCGGCAGGTTGTTGCCACCGCGTCGGAGCATGGCAATGGGATCGGGGGGACTGGCCTCAGAAAGCGGTTTTTGCATGCCATCGCGGATGCACTGCTGCAGCAGATGACCAGCTGCCCCGCCACAATCCGAGGTATTGGAGGATACATCATCGGAAAGCTGATGAGCGTAGATCTGTGAGTGATCAATGACCACATCCTTGGGCTCATTGGAACTCAAAGAGATGGCCGAGAGATTGGTATTGCTGGCCACCTTGGAGAGAAGCGCCGGTGTATCTTCCGTACAATAGCTTCGAAGGGTTTCCTCGACCACACCAACTTCGTTATCCACTTGCCCGGATGTCACAATCTCTGCCGGCTTACGTTGCATGCCCATGTTAATGCAGTTGGCCAGCAGAAGTTCGTCTTCGTTGTCCTCCTCCGCCACGCTCTCGGGGGCCTTTTCATCGTCCACAATGCTGAGGTTACTCAAACTGGTGGCCGTGGAGAACTGGGCCGGCGTGTGCTCCACATTGAAGCTGCTCAGGTCATCCTCAAAGACGCTGCGCAGTGGCCGCTGGCTGGAAGAAATCGGAGCAGGTGAGGCCATAACATTCACCCCCAAACCAGGTTCTGCCCCACTATTCCGTCTCGGCGACTGTGGCATACTCTGCGTGGGGGAATCGGGAATCTCTGAGGGGGATATAACTCCACTGGCCAGGCGACTGAAGTCACTAACCACAGAGCTCTTGTCATCGCAATTGGCCACATCCACATCGGGATCGTGAACTAGGGAATCCATGGAGCTGCGGCGCGAGAACATTAGCGGAGTTTCCAGAGCAGAACTACCCTGGGTAGCGGGTTTAGCCAGACTTGGAGGGGGTTCCTCTTGCTTTGATGCCTTAGCCTCGATCCCTACAGGTGCCTGGTTGGCTTTGCCCACCTCATCCAGGCTGCTCAGGGAGTCATAACGGCTGAAGTAGCCGGGTGTACCCTCCTCGCAGTAATTTATAGGTTTCTCTGGCGTATAGGAGCCTGATCCGCACGAGAGCTTGGTGGACTTCTTGGAAGCCTGTCCCTTGGTGGCCACATCTCTCACCTCCAGTTTCGGCTCCACCTCAGCCTCGGCCTTAACAGCCGATCGTAGATCGGTAACAGAAGCTGCATTGGATATAACATAGGGAGTGTCCTCCGTCTGGTAGCACTTGACGCTGTCGTCCAGAATCAAGAGGATCTCCTGACCCTCGACTTTAACAGGCACTGCCTCAGCCTCAGCCGGTGTTGAAGTATTCTTTGAAGCGCCTGCAGATCCTGATATGTCCAGGTCGGATTCAATTTGGTTCTCCGCATAGCGCAGGCTAAAGTCCGTGGGCTGATCAAGGTCCGTCTCTTGATATGTCGAGGTCTTTGTGGCACTCTCGCTGTATTTGACCGAATAGTCGATGGGCTGCTCCTCGGTGACCTCTGTGTCCTGTTCCATTTCCAGCTCAAAATCAGTGATCTTTGGCTTCATCTTGCGATGGGCATCCGAGGCTGAAGCGGAGCGTATGAGATGATCGTAAGCGGAGTCCGATTTGGCCGAGTAAACTGAATCCCGGCTCTCGCTCTTTGTGAGCATGGCCGAACGAGTTAAGCGGGGCACAGCACGATGGCGTCCAGAGGAGCTGGAAGCCCGTTCTTTGGCCAGCTTACCACCAGTATCCAAATTATCGCATGTCTCCGCGGTATGCCGCTCGCCAAGCTCCTGCTGCAACGCCTTTGCCTTGCGAGCCTCCAAAGTGGGTAAAGCCTTCAGCCCCATGGAACGGGCAATGGGATCCAGCTGATGTTGGTTTTGGACCGCCGGTCGAAAGTTCAGCAGATTCTTTAAAGCCGACGAGCTGCCCTCTGAGATCATGGCGTGCTTAGAGTGGATTAATGAACGCAACATCGGCACTGCCCCATTGTCCCAGAGGAACTTTTGGTCCTCGGGGGAGCGTGCCGAGAGGTTCCACAGGGTGCCGCAGGAGTTACTGACCACCGTCAGGCTCTCAGACTTGAGTTGCTGCAACAGGATGGCCAGACAGTTGTGCTGGCGCAGGATTTGTCGATATGGTTCACACACAGCAATGTGGCTGGATACGTTTCGCAGAATGCCGCCAGCGTTTTCGATAATCTTCAGCGTTTTACTTGGACCTTCATAGCTCAACATTCCAACTAGGAAGGCCAGGGCTCCATCCACGGCACAAAACTCCGCTTTATTGGTGCTGCAGTGAGCCGAAAGATTCCACAGGGCCGACAGGATGGCCTTTAAAGTGTTCTCACTCTTATTCCGCATGGCCGCCAGGGCCAAGGCCGTCACCGTGCCAATCTCATTGAGAACCGCCTTCATATTGCTGTCCGCACGCCAGGAAAGGTTGCGCAGCACGCTGGCCGTCACCTGAAGGAGATCGTCTGGCGCCGAGTCCAGCTGGGCCACCAGGGCCTCCATGAACTGCTTTTGACCGCACAGCAGCGCCTTGTTGTTCTCATCGCCAAAGGTCAGATTGGTCAGGGCCATCAAGGCATATCTCCTGAGCGAATTGCAGCACTGATCCTCCGGCTTGGGTCCGTGGACAGCATGGTCCAGGTGCACGAGGTTCGGTATTGCGTGCAGGGCCCCCAGCTCGCACATGGCATGGCGATGCTCCTCGTCGAAGCTGACCTTCATTAGCGACGAGATGGCCGCCAGCGGATGGCGATCGGAATCATCGGCTATTGCCTCGCCCCCGCTCTGGAGGAGCGTCTTCAGGAAGGAGCAGTAGTCGACAATCTGGTCGAGAAGGCGCAGCACCTTCGCCTCCCGCCGTCCGGCCTTCTCGTCAGGATGACTGTGCACCACATTGTGCAGTGCTTGTCCAGCGCACTTTCTCACCTCCTGGTCATTGTCTGGGGCGTGCATCATCTGCACCAGCAGCGGCATGCAGCCGGAGCGTCGTAGGGTGGCGCAACTTTGCGTGCTTCCCGAAAGCTCCAAGAACTTCTTTGCCATTTCCAGCGGATCGTTAGAGCCGAGCATGGAGAGTAAAGAGTACACGCACTCCACCTTTGAGCCCAAGGTGGCATCCACTGCCGAGGTGCTGTACCGCTCGTCGAAGCTCGTTGTCCAGGCGGCTCCTTTGGGCAGCCTGGGAGCCGGAGCAGGGGAGTCACCGTCCAGAAACCGAGAGAGCGTATATGAGGGCTCCTTGCTGCGAGAAGGACGACCTGCACTGGCTGGAGATCCCCCACCGTTTCTAGGCGGCAATTCCTCCAGCTGCTGCTGCTGCGCCGACTGGCGCTCAAAGTTCCTGTCCAGGCTGCGGTGCTCTCGCATCTCGCGGAGTTCCTGCGCCAACATGTAATCCGGCGGTATAGGATTCTCATCTAGAAAATGCTTGGCTGCCGGCTTCTTGCCCACAGCTCCGGATCCGGATACGCTCTGGGTGAAGTGCAAAGTGTTGTCGTCCTGGGTGAACTCCTTCTTCGTGTAGCCGCTGGCGGCCAGCTCGTAGTCACTGATCTCGCCATCGCGCTCGTATTTTTTGTCCATCTTTAGCTGCTCTCCAGAACTCGCACCGAGGCCATCTTCATAGTCTGGTGGCGGCACCGCATCGTAGTCGAGGAAGTGCGGCTTGCGCTCCGGCACCGAGTCCACATCCACATCGTCCAGACTAAGCCCAGCGATGCCATCCTCCAGATCGGGCGTCAGCGTTGGCTCCAACATAGCCTGGCGGGGATAGGGGATTTGGAGCGGGGTTCTCAGTGCCTTAAGTCAATGCTCCATGGCCTGTAGGAGAGACGAAGGGAAAGGCAAAATTGAGACTTTATAAATGACTATAAATTTAGTGCCGGACCGGGGCGTGGGCTAATTATAGACACAGACGTCTCTTGTCCACGCCACGCCACCTCCTTGCCCGCTAAGGCCTGTAATAAACTGTTGAGCAAAACTAAAACAGAGACGAACTGATGTTACATGTGGGCGCAGAGCCCAGAAATGCAACCGGATAAGTCGCAGATAAGACTTAGATTATTCCCAGGGATCAGAGGAATCAACGAGGACAAAAATGTGGAAACTAGGTAGGAAAACTTTTTAGTTCTGCCTCCTGTTTATTTTTAAAAGGGTTAACTTCGGGTTTTTTTTTTAAATTTATTATTTAGAAACCATATGTGTTCGTGGTACGTTAAGTAATAAAGTATGAACTTTAAATAAAAATTATTTTCTGGCACAGTATTTTAGTTCATTTTGATCATGATACCATATAATATATATTTATGTTTAGAGTTCTTTCCAAAATGTGTTTTAATTTAAATCACATTCAAAAGAAGAAAACACCATAGGCCTAGGCATGGACACTTGTCTGTTTTAGTTGGTAATCTTTAAAAGTCACAAACATGTGATTCTTTAATGATCGATGGCAACTATGATACGGTGATCCCACGTTGATAAACATTTTCTGACGTTGGTGAAGTCATTTTCTCAAATTTAGGGTTGAATTAGGGAGTGGTTTACAAAACAAAAGTAAAAAATCGAAACCAAAATATAGTTTTTTCTAGGTAATTAATTATATAATTATTCAATTGGCTGCTACTTAACCCACACTTTTTTACTTAAATTAATTATTTCTGAGACTTCCCACTGAGGTGCCACAAAGTGGCAGGTTCTTTTGATTGTCTCTGCCTTTGTTCACTTTGAAACTTAATCATCGAGCCAACTTTCAGCTAAGGTATAGTATAGCACATCCAACGTGCTAGTAGTGCCAACAGCAATAGCAAATAGGCGGCTAAATCATTATCATGATTAGCTGGCGCTGCATCTTTTAGAAAGTTAGCGGCACACGGCGTCGTCTTTGCGGAATTTCCAGTGCATGAAAAAGATACAGATGCGTTTTCAGCTGATATTCCTCTTATTGTTGTTGCCTTCTGCTGTTGTAGTTGCACACACTCCCCGAGTACGAGTACAAGACATATTTCTCATTTGAGCTACCGTTGAATTATGTGCAAATGCAATTTGGTGCTGCACTTCTTTCGAGTTGTTATTGTATCGTAAAATTGAGGCATGGACGGAGAGACAATGTACATAAATATGTATGTACACCGAAAGAAAATATGTCTGCAATGGGTCAGTAGTTTTGTATGGCTGGATTTAGGTATTACTAGACTATTAGACTATTTCCTCTGTGCAGGCAATCCAGGCGAAAGACCGCTTGGATTGCAACTGACCTGGGTCGCGTACCAATTCCTCGGCTCGCACAAGTCAACTTGTTCAAGCTCCAATTGGCAAATTAATCAAATTTTAATTGCGACCATCATAAAAAGAAACAACGAACGAATAAACGAACGAAAAAAAAAAACTGAGTTGTAACCGCAATTTGAGTGGCTGCGAAATGCAAATCGCTTGTGTAACAGCGGAAATGCATCCATCCATTCGAATGGAATGCCGGCTGTCCAACAGTGGCCAATCAATCATTCATCATCACCAGACATTTGTTGGCCAAGGCTCTGGGCTTACAGTGTAGGAAATTAACGAATAGAGATTTCCTTATCAAAAGTGTGATAAAGCAGCTAGCTGATTAACTTTTAGTATGAGTTTTGCCACGATATCTGTCTCTCAGGGTCTCAAGTATTCGAACAATGATCACTTGGTGAATCAACAATATATCAAGGCGAATTAGACAAATCAACACGCATATAGACTTTATATATGTACCGATGTGTGCTGCCAAGTACCACAAAGAATGCGGGAATATGCGTCACTTGTCTAGCCAAGAGCTTCAGAGTCGTCCCCCAGAGAGAGACGACTCCTCGTGTCATTAACCGGCCAACTACCAAAAGCCATCACAAAAGGCAGCAGTACAATGGAAAACTAAGGGCTACGAGTGAATAGTAATTCAAAAATGGATAAAGAAATAGATCATTTCCAAAAAAACAATTTGAAATCAGCGGCAGCAATCACTTTGTAGAAAGTGAATCAGATTATATCAATTAGATATACCACTGATTGCTTTCAGTATTTAATCGTTTGCCATTAAAGTGTTTATGTGAAACGACTTTATTGTGTTGGTAAAAAATATAATTTGAATTATCAATGAAAAAGTTGAATAATTTAACTAAAATATTGCGTTCCATTTATGGGGTCTTGAATGAAAATGATGCTGTCATATTATCCCAAAAAGGAGTGGTTAGACTTCTTGACACTATATACAATTTAAAAAAATTTTTTTTTTTCTTGGTTTAATAAGGCATGTTTGTGATTTAAACTAGGGCAGGATTTATTGTAACTTAATAGAAACTTTATAAGTGAGATAAAAATATTACAGCAACCAAAATGCTATTAAAAATGTATAAAAAGTGAAAGCAAAAACACTGCTTTTTGGTATAAAATTTGGTATTGTTAACTTTTAATTCGGCACTAAAAAAATATTAAAAAAAAAAGAAATATTTAAGTTTCCATATATGAATGTTATTCAATAAAAACTTATGGTAAAGCCAAATTAATACATTTTTATAAAACCTTTTTAACAATCTAAAAGATTTTTCCCTGTATAGTCATGTTTACTGTACTCGATTTTACCTCCCAATCTAATGAATCACACCCACTGTGCAGCTTTTGGCTTGGCACACATTTTGCATACCGAATATCCGAATATCATCCCAGCGGCAGAATTATCAAAGAGAGAAGAATTGGCAATGTCCAGGCGGTGAGGAGGAACGAGGAGCAAGGGCAGACGATGGATGTGGAACCGAAAGCCATTAAACAGGCGCACACAGGGAAATATGCGAAAAGTATAAATAATAAAAACTACACAACAACTGCCGTCGAGTCCAGATGTGTGTGCGAGTGTTGTGTGCATTTGTGAGTTAGTTTAATGAACGCCACTTCGCGGTATGTTGTTTTGTTGCTTTTATGTCTTTGCCGCCGCGCCGAGATGATGATTATGTAAATTGTAGAAAAGTAAAAGGGAAACTAAATACGGTTCGAAGCTTGTAAAACAATAGACCGTGCACATATACAGTGGTATGTATGAATTTTCCTCAATGGTCAAGCAACCGAAATACGCTGTCGGTCGAAGTGATTAATTATAGCGCTGGGGTGAAATGGAAGTGGTTGGAAATTATAGAAATGTTTATCAATTAGGCGGGCCACACTCACTTGCAACGGTGGTGCAAACAACGACAACAACAACAACAATACGCAATGCGTTTTGCTGATAAAGGAGCTCTTACACGGACAAGCACCCACACTGCAGCGCAGCCGCATACACGCACACACACACACACAAGCACAGCTGTGTATTCTGCTTGGACTTTTATTGATTTTTCCTGTAAAAGGAATCCGCAGAAAACAGGAATTCGCCAAGGAACTATAAACATTCATAAAGGCCATCAATTATGGAGAAACGCACACACACTGTTTCGCCATTAACGGAAACTGAATTAAGTAAACATTCTACGTTTTATTGTCACGCCAAAATAAGACAATTCCAATTTGACGGGGAACGGCTACGAACTCCCACACAGGCAGATTCTCCGATCCGATTCTCGTACCTTGATTAATACAGTTTTTCAGCAGCTTCTTCGCTCGCCAGCTGACACATTTCCCGCTTTATCACCTTTGTTTACTCAGAGATATTGCGTTTATTAGTATTCTCTGTACATTTTGCGATAAAACAAATACAAGACGCGCCCGAAACTTCGCTTATCAGAAAACGGTGTTAAAATTGCGACCAGCCGCGAGTTCGTTTGTTGTGTCAGTGTGACCAGATAAGCTTAGCTCAAATATGACACTAGTATATAGTCTTAAAATTGCTTGATTTAATGAGGGTATTCTCTAGAAAAACGGCTGAAAATATCGGCCAACTATCGCGATATTAATTGAGCATATTTTTTTATTATTATAGAAAAATATGTATTTTCTGTATTACGCATTACAGATAACGATACATCGATTCATTAAAACTCATTTTTGTGTTACCGAAAGAGTTAAAAAAAACGAGATATGTTTAGTGAAAGGACTTTTAAGGCAGAAAATTTCATATCAAATAATTCATACTTATAATAATAATTTCATTTTATGTAACAAAGTTGTTTTTTCTATATCATTTATGTTTAAACTTAACTTTGTTTTTGAAATATGCCATGGGACTATATACTATGTACATAAATATATATTTATTTTTATAATTTCTAGTCGCAGACAACTTAATTATATAGTTTTTGCAATACCTTACGGTAATGTACGTAAATCCTGATATACCCCAAGTCTTCCATAAGTAATGGGCACGATTCGTTGTTGCTGTCCAGTGTTGCCAGTTGATAAACAAGTGATGACCCCTCAGAAAAGCTAGATTCTGAGAAAAAAAGCTAAAAGTGAACAATATATGAAAGTCTGGTAGAGTTGCCAGAATTTTCGGTCCGAGTGACCAAAAGTACCAGACTGTTAATGAACTCTCGTTAGCTACAAGCAAGCTAGACATTTTCCAATTTGAATATGCTAGATCTAGCCAGAAATAAGCCAAACGCGCCACTCTGAAGCCAGCTGAGCGGGTTGTTGTTGCTGCGCCCGGGAAGTGCACGGAAGACGCGAAAAATAATACAACGCAAAAAACACACCAAAAAGCCGACGCAATTGTGCAGCCACCAACAATCAAACCCAACAACAATTGGCGTGCCAAAAGTCAAAAGAGCAATTAGTTCAAGAGAACCGAAACGTCTGCGATTTTGGAGTCCGAAAATCTTATTGATTTTCTGGTTTGTGTGTGCGCGGGTTCGTGAAAAACGCAACAAAAGGAAAAGCGAAAAGCAACCACTTCGAGACATCCACTACTTCCTTCCACCTTGCGATAATCGCCAGCAATTGGAGACCCAATCGCCCAGTCTTTTCAATCAGCAATGTAGACAAGTGCCATATTTGTTGTTGTCGTGCGTAGTTGTAGTTAATAATCAAGCAGCGAGCGCGAGCGAGAGGGCGATAGCTAGGCGTCGCAGCAGCCCCCAAACAACAACAAAAGCGAAAGTTTTCCTGCGTGCGTGTGTGTTTTTGTGTTTGCAAAAAATGGTGGATAAATATAAGCAATAATAAATGCAAATGCAAATGCAAATCTCTTCCTAAAATGTATCATCAATAAGCGGGGAGTGGAGTTCCGCCCGACATCGGTGTTTTATATATATACACATATATACGAATGCAGGGAGTGGCCGGCTAAGGTGAATTTTTGGGAGGATTTGAGACAAAAGCAGCGACAAAATGTGGATACCTTCGAATAATAAATACGGAGTTGGTGAGTATAAAACGAAAAATAAATATACAGTGAACTCTCGTTTTCAGAGCACCAAAATGAGTACAGATTTTACTGTAACGGTAGCTGTCAAAATCACATTGTTTTTTTTTTTTACCACAATGTGAGCTGTATTAATCAAAAAGGTCTTATAGGAGTGAGGTACACTGTACACATCCCCGTGCCACCCACTGGCCACCCATCCCCACCACCGCTCCCCGCTGTGCGTCACGTGCTTTGTCTTTGTTTTTATTGTTGCCTTTTGAGGCGATTCACGGTTTTTTCCGCGAAACGCCGGATACCAACCACCTCCGCACTGTCAAGGGGAGGAAAAGCGATTTTTCTACTTATTTTTATACACAAACTGCTTGTAGCATCATCATCATCATCATCCCCCTCGCAACCCCTCCTGTCACCACAGACTGTATCTCAAAGAGATTTTCCTGTTTGTTGTTGCTGCCGCGCTGCGATTTGATGTGTTTATACACAGAGCTTCTCCCCTCTATGCTGCGCCGCTCTTCTGTCGCGTTGCCAATTTCCCACCCAGGTGTTGCCAATTTAAATGCTTTCGTAATTACAGCAGCCGCAACGTCGAGTGGCCTTATATTCGTGGCCGACAGCGTAACCGTAGCAAAGGCATAATAGTAATCTTGCGTGTTGTGATAACACACATAAGAACAAAACAAGTAGATCTTGGATATTCTTTGTGCTCACTTATTGCACTTCATTGTACGTACACACACTCGTACTCTTCAGCTGGATTTTCACATTATCTTCGTGTTCGTCACACTTTTCGCTTCAATGGCAACGCTTAACAAATTACCAAGCGGGCAGGGCAGGGCGGTGGAAAAATAAAAGACCGCAAGACGGAGACTGAGACTGCGAGACTGTCTTCTGTCAGCATCTTCAGTGGCGGAGACTCTGTGCCAAGTTTTATTCATTGTGCCGCTTCACTGCTTCTCCGCTCAGATAAGCGCCAATTTTCATTGTCGTAGGGATGCTCTTCACCCCAAGACTATTGACTACCACATATAGTTTTTTTTCCCATTAAACTATGACTAAATTACTCCAAATACTTCATTGACTTGATCACAAGCAAAATAAACTATTATTTTTACATTTTCCTATTTATAAAGATTTATTTTCAAGAGTGTTTCTTATTCGAGTCGTTTTCAAAGTATTCATTATTGCTTATTATTGCTTTGTTGTTGTTCCCTTTTAAACTGCTCCAATTCCCCCAGCATCTGCGGAGACATCATTTTTTGTGTCTGCTCGTTGACGTTTGCTCCACATTTAACCCGGCAAAGATTGACATGAGAGCGGTCAGAGTTTACACAAATCAATCAGTCAGTCACTCTTCGCCGATCAGGGTTTCAGGCTAGGCTGTGTGTGTTAACATCATTAGCGATTCGAGGCGCTGTCAAGCCAACGCCCTAACCTTGCACAATGCCCAGCACCGCCTCCTCCTTCTCCGCTGCCTGCATCACCACCATTCAGTCCCATCAGTTCCGTTTCAGTCTTCATGGCGTTTTCATCCGCCAGTGCCACGTGCTGGGCAACTGCCGGGCAATGACTTCATTACCACTCTGCACTCTTTGTCTCCTCCCGTCGTCTTTTTTTTTTTCCTGTAAATAATTGTAGTACAGCCGGGCATCTATAATTTAAAACCACCATCTGTCACAGGACACACTATGGAAAGATCTGTGGAAGTAGGAAAATTCAAACTAAGCTTATGGAAATATATAGATCCTGAAATCATTTTATTTTTCGTCTGCAATTTCAATTTTAATTACATTTAATAACTATTCCATGAATATTATATTAGATTGAGGAGTTCTAAAATTTTCTTATTCAAATTTAACTCATTAAACTTATCAAAAGTTATTTCTTTGATATCTAGTTCCAGTTTTTCTTTAAAAATTTGAGCTACAAACAAGTTTGTCTTGTGGAAGTTGGACTGTAGCTATTGCCCTCAATTGCGCAGTGAGTCGAATGCACAATGGTGACAATTTTGCGGAGCAACCCTCGGGCCTGGCCATGCGGGTCAGTTCCTTTCGGATGGAGTTGCGAACTTAGATTTGAAGCTAAAAGTTTACGCAACTTTTTGCCAAAAAAACAAAGTAGAAAAAAATATTTTTTGGATAGGGAAGTTAGGCCGGGCACCCTGCGCAGCCTGCCTGCCTGCCTGCAGCACCGGATGTTGCCGCTCCGACTCTCTACCGGTCTGTCTGCCTTTTCCAGAGAATTCCGCTGTCGCTGCGGCAATTTCAGTTTCAACTTTAATTTAATATTCATTTTATGCATTTGGCCAGTGGAGCCGCCGCGCACAAATTTGTGCAGCGCTTCCTTCCTTCAGAACGCACACACACATGAGTCCGCATAAAATTGATTCATTTCCATTGTTTAATATGCTTGGCGGCAGCGTTTTTGTGTATTTCCGAGAGAGCGGGAGTTTTGTGCGTTTGAAAACACTCGTCGTCCATTTGAGTTGTACTTCCATAATTCGTCTTTAACGATTTATTTATGAATTGTCATTTGTGGGACACGCGGCGTATGATTAACAACCCGAACGCACGCACACTCGAAATTTATTAGTGAATGTCGCATTTGGTGGCCCATTATCGGTCACATTGGCCGGATGGACGAGTGTTCCCCTTCCGTTTGGCCGGTGTATGTATGTTAATACGGGGAAGTTGTGGGATTGTCTAGGAAAAGGTAAATACATCACCCAAAGGGGGGTCTGCCCGTCCGCCGATAAGCCAGGAACGATAAGGAAATAAATATCCACAACTCAACAAGCTCATAAACTGTTTAAAAATATATATAAAAATATTCTATGGCTATATACAGCCATAGAAACACACATAATTAACAAGTGCCAGAAGCACAGGAAGGGTTTTTGATGGAAAAATTACATAAACAGTTGCATTTCATTAATTGGCTTTTTGCTGGGTAAACTCGAAATTTCAGAAAAAAGCAAACAAATGTACGCCATGTGGATTTTAAAAGCTCATTTATATATACAAAAACACAATGCAAACGACAACAAAAAATAAACAAATGTGCAAGCACTCAATTGAGTGGCACATAAATATGTGTAAAATGCATTTAATTACTGTGATGCCACAGCGATACAAAATGCATATAATAAGCAAATATTTCCAGGCCCCCAACCACACACAAACCCTACCCGTTTATTCTCCAACTGTTGGAACTGGCACTAACTCACAATTATAATAAAATCCACTTGACAATGGCGAGAGCGAGAGCCAAGCTTTGCTTTGTGTTGCCCGGAATACTCCGTTTGGATGCGGAGCGTGTGTGACGGCATCCATTCAGCAAAACTCTACCATCCAGACAATGACAGTGATAATGACATCTGATTGACATTTGGGTCAGGCTTCCTGGTATGAACAGGTTCCGAGGGATCGAGATTTGAACAAAGTAGAGCCTTTTAAATGGTTTCATGTTCTCTCCAGCTAAATGACTCACTTAGATTTCTATTGAGTAAACCTTAAATGAAGTTTATCCTATTCAAATGGTGGTGAACTTAAGAAATATGTAGACCTAAGATTTTACCAAAGACTATTAACATAAATTATATTTATTCAAGTGCTTAACGAAAACTGAATAATATGTGCTAATAAATCACTCAAAAACTGGATTTGTGATGTATTTTTAATATTTTTATAAGAAAATTGTCCTGTACAGCTTCAGATCACAATTAGCCATCACGGATATGGTCAATATTTTTCATTGGATCAACATATAGTCACCCATTTGCCAGCAAGCAGAGTGGCGCAGTGGAAGCGTGCTGGGCCCATAACCCAGAGGTCCGAGGATCGAAACCTTGCTCTGCTAATGCAAAAAGTGGGAGTATTTTTTTTATATACTATTTTTGCTTGGCTAATCATGTTAGAATTAGAAACATTATCCCTAACCCATTCAAAGTCAATTTCTGTGGTTTTGGGCCAACCACTTGACCCACATTCAGCTGGTTTCCCTTTCCGCCGCTGCCAGCGAGTTCCACTTTGTTGTCGACCCCACATTGTTGGCTATAACACAATTAATTAATTAAATTCTTAAGCCTCCCCAGAGGCACTTGAGTGCTGTGGCAGCGGATGCGGATGCGGCTTCGGATGCGCTGGGGGGAGGTCAAGTGTGAAGATGGGGCTCCCCATGTTGGGAAGCCGCCGCTCATTTAATCCATTTGCAGCCGAGCTTCTGCAGTGGCTGTGGCGAATAGTGCAGCGGCAGGCGACGGCTTTCTCATTTAATTTAAAATTATTTTCCGCCCTACGCCTCCCCGCCACTCCCAACGCTCCATCTCTATCCTCTTCCATTTGGCGTGCACTTGCCTTAACGACTTTTTTATTTAAATACGTTTGTTGACATTGCGGACTTGTTGGAGTGAGCATTGTGTTCTCTGTTCGGCTCCCCCGTTGGTTCCAGCTCCTATGGGTCCTTTGTGTGCGAGCAAACAAAACGGGTGATGTAAGCCAAGCCTTTTGGGATATTGCATTCATCGTAAAAGTAATTAAAGGACTCAGCCCTATGCCGTGATGATCCTGCCAATTTCCAGGGGCACTTCAAGTCAACTTTATGAAATTTAATATTAAATTCCCCTAAGCCCCTGCTAAATGCTCATTAAAATAATTCACATACACCCGGAGAACGGAATGTGTAAATATTTACAAGGAAAATGTGACAATTCAGTCTGAAGATAATAAACCAACAATTTGATAACTTGATTTAATATTTGTCTGAAGAAGAGTTAATTGGGTCTTTAAATGACTTTGATTTAAAAATATAAATGTTTTATTAATAAATCAGGTACCGTATATAAATCAAATAAATAAATGTGCATTTGTTTTTTGCTTACCCTTTTCTTTTAATACGAAATTTATTAGATCTAATTATACCAAAAGCTCTAGTTAGAATTGTTTCATTATTTTTGTAAACATAAATGTCCTTAAATGGTTTATGTTTTCAAGTGTCTTTGCTTTGAAGTCCACTTTTTCCCCTTGTGTAATTGGAAGAGAGTTTCTCCAGTTGCCTTTGAGTTAGCTTCTTGCCAGGCCGACGCCTGCCTAATGTGACTGACCTAAATAGTGCAAACGCTTGGTTGGCATTTTGCCTACTGCGTTATGGATTCCGGGATGTGTGTACATACACCCAGAGAAATATGTATATAAGTTTACTGGTTAACTGGTTTCCTGCATTAAATGGTGTGTTTTCTTATACTTTCGTATTTAAATAAATTATCAATCAAATCTTTTGAAAGCTAATTCTGAGTCAATTAGAATTCGTACTTCCTGCTTAAATGAGAATTTGAGTTTGAGAATTAAAGTTTGTGATCTAGTTTCTGCGCCTCACTTTATTATATTAGTAATTTTTATTTCTCTTATTTTTATTATTGGAAATAATCATTTTAATTAATTTTGCACTCTACGTTTTAAATTAATTTATTGTACTTTATTAATTTTAATTGCACATAAATACGTTGAGCACTATTTTCCAAGTGTTGAAGTATGGGTATGTGTTCTCATTTTCTGGAGTGTTTGCCCGCGCCGCCAGTTGAAGTGCCAAAACTGAAGAGTGAGGCGGGAGCTGTATGGGGATCTTCAACTGGCATTTTAAATTATAAAATTCTTGCTATTTAGCATCTGCAGAATTCATTTAAATCAGGCTGCCACATTCGCGACGAGCATCGCAAATTGAAGCCAGTTAGAGGCGGATGCCCAGAGTCGCAGCTATAACTGAAATAAAGGCAAAGGGAAAGGCAACGGCAGCCATAAAGAACTCACAGAGCAGCAGCAGCAGCAGCAGCAACAGTAGCAACAACAGGAAGCAGTTTGCCCATTTTCATGGCATTTCATTTTACATCTCCCCTCCATTCCGGATTCCCTTGTCCCTTGTCCCGTTCCTGCTGGTCCCACCTCTGCCTCCGCCTCGAACCGAATCTCTCTGTCTGTCTGGGCGTGCGTTTTATTAGCTCCTTTCGTTGATATGCTCATGCCGTGCTCGCTCGTTTGTCTTTCAACAAGGGAACACACAGCCACATTCGCATCCCATATCCACACAGACACCGAACACCCAGCACCACCACCTTCAGCAGCAGCAGCAGAAGCAGAAGCACCACCATCCACATCAGCACCACCCCAACAGGGCCGGCTTCCTCGACTCGCGGCGCCTCCCAGACTAAAGTGTGTGCCTTGCATTTATAATGGATACACGGTGAAAAATCGGATAGTGCCTGTTTTGAATTCAAATTAGCTTCGTCTCTGTGATCAACACTGATAGTAAGGGAAATTCCAAGCAAACACACAAGGCTTTAAGACAATTACAATAATGTTCTATAGGTTTTTGTTAAAAGAAATTATATACTTTAAGTAAAGGTAGAAGTATCTGTAGATTTTTATCATTGAGGAAAATTTTAGTAGTAAATTTCCAGAGTAATAAGCATTTAGTTGAAAAAAAAAAATGTCCCTTTTTAAAGAACCATGAATATTACTTTTAAATTTTATATATTTATGCGCCTCTCGACATCAAATGATTGATGATAGCTGCCTAAAGTTCAGTGCGCTTTCTTAAAAAGCAGAAAATAATTTTAGGCATAATTCCAGATGGCTTCATTCTCATTAGAGAACTGAAAAAAAGAAACAAACATGGTCTGTCTGGCCAGTACTGTCAGTGTACTCGTTACCATGGCCACCACAGAAAGCATTGCGGATGTATCCAGCAGCTTTCACAGGCCCGGCGCTCTGTAGCTTCAGCTTGAGCTCTGGCTCCGGCTTCCAATGACAGCTCCCGTTTGGGTGGTTGGAGCATGAGCCAGGAGCCAAAGTGTTCGATGGCCAAACTCATTGTTCACCCCCCATATACATACGCATGGCATACGCTCTCCATAAAAACACGTATAGATGCATATATTTTCTTTTCATAGCCATTTGACTATTTATAGTTGAAGTATTTATTGTTGCCTGGCCACTCGTGGCATGCTCAAGTGGCCACTCGTGGGGCCACTTTAATTGCCACGCCGCCAGCCTGACATCAAAACATAGTCCATCCTGGTACTGGGACTCCAATGTCATGGCCAAGGAGTGGTGGCAACGCAACTGGTTGTAATCTAACCGCAGCTAAGACCGACTTTTCACGCTTTCCCATTGCCTTCTTTGCAGCCATCCACAATTGGCATGGCGATGTCCGCTTTGGCCTGGCCCTGGACGTTGGCGATTCCGTGGACATTGTGGAGGAGTGCACGTATTGGTATCGAGGTTCCTGTCCCCGCAAATCCCGGGCAGTGGGCATCTTTCCCAAGACCTATGTGCACATCAAGGATTTGTCGAAAATTGATCCCGTGGTCGCCGAGTGCACGCAGGTGCTGCGCGAGTGGTCTGAGATATGGAAGCGTCTCTATGTGGTAGGTTATCTAATAAAATCGGATTTCAATAAATATTTAAAATATTTAAAATTATTTACAGGATCGGGAAGCGTACAAGTTCCAAACACTGCGCAAAGTAATGTTTTCCATATTGGAAAGTCGAAGGGAACTCTTGAGCGCCACAATGACTCAGGATCAAACACTGGAGCTTCAAATGGTTGTGGTTTCTAAAATCGACTGGGGCAATCGGTAAGTTAGTTAAGATAGTGTAAATATTTATGAGAGGATTTAATTGACAAACATAATATGCATTTATTGCCTCTTGAACAAACGTAAATATCTTTTCCAGGAAAGTTTAATCAACAGTTATTCTAAATTTCGAGAGCTTAAAAAAGCATTCTACCCTCTGATTAATGCTTTTGAAGGTTTTTCTTTGTTTATTAATAATCTTACAGAGTTCTTTAGCCCAGCTTTGAGGGTTAGAGACCCACAAATCCGTTTCCGCCCACTGATAAAACTCTAGTTTAGCTGAAATTGTATATAGAATATTTATTACAACTTTGAACTTAGATAGCTTGGGTTCTCTTTTGCTTTTTTTATGTAAAATGTGTTCTTTTCTAGCAATAATCACAATAATTTTGTTATAAACAAAATTCCTTAAAATTACGATATATCTGTAGACTAAATGTTAGGACAAAAATAGCGAGAGCATTGTGTATACTCGATTAAATATGCATAATCATAATCATATTCCTCATTCGATTACTACCAATTTTATATAGATCAACGTTTCGTGAGCGTGCGTGAGCGATAAGCAGATATATAATATATCTGCATAGGTATTTAGTATGGGGACCGAACGATCCGAACCCACTATCGAGCTAACTTTTAAACTTAATTGTATATTTAAAATGGCGCATCATTGGCAACGACCTAACTACGATACCAAGTAGCAAAATCGCTTGCTGGAGAGACCTCCTTTCTCCTCCTCGTCGTTTAATCTTCAACCTACAAATTGCACGGTCTGCATGTGTCCCTCTCTGATCTCATTTCATATTATATCCTGTTATATTCTTCCTTGTTATCTCACTCTTTAGCTCACCCCGTGTCAATGACGCACTGCACCTGTCTCTTTTGGCTAGGACCGAATTCAAAGATTATTATTTCCTTATAATTTCGCTAGATATATTTCGCATAGTTTGTTATGTTACTGAGTTTCTGAATCATCTCCGAAAATGTAATGTTACTCGTCGTTCTTTCGTTTCTTTGCCGGCGTACAACAGTCTTGGTGGTAGAAATGGAAAGACCTAACCTCATGACACACAACTCTCGCTGTCCCCCCTACAAATATTATTGAGAAATCATTGAAATCATTGTTTAGAAGCCACCCCGGTGGAGTCGGTTCATGTCTCCGTCTCCTTGCCGCCGCCGAAGCTCTCAACGGGCGGGTATATCGGATGGCTGATCGGGTTCATTTCGAGGGTCGATGGTGCCGATGGGGTTCGGGATGCGCCGAGCAGGCTGCATAGCTGCTGCAGCATGTCGCTGTAAGATCTTGTGCTGAGATTCTGGCTGAGGAAGTGCAGGATCAGGAAGTCACCAATCTGTTTGGGAAAACAAAATTACAAAACAATTAGCAATGGTTTCCTTATCTGAATTACTATAGCAGGAACTCACCTCCAAGCGCCTGACCAGGCCGGCAATTTCCTTGCGCTGTCCAGAGCGGTACGACCGCTTGATGATCGTCTCCCGAGTGGTAGGCATCATGATCACCACTAGAGAAAAGAGCACAGCCACGCCGGAGATGGTGGCCAAAATAATGAACCAGAACCTATGGAAGAACAGCAATCCTTAGAGATCTTTCTAGAATAAGGAAAGAGAAATCAAACACTTACCACAGAAAGATGTAGATCTTCTCGTTCAGGATATTCAGTGCCAGTACACAGAGTGTGTCGTGCTTCTGGACCGATCCGCTGGGACCAAACTTGTGGAATGTGCATTTGGTTAGCCTTGGGAAGATCTCGATCATGGGATCAAAGCGCTTGTCCTGGTCCATGTTAGAGAACTTGACCACATCCGTTCCATAGGACATGAAAGCACCGCCCAGGAACTTATCCACCATAAAGATATTTACAATCACATTGACGAAATTGAGCAGCTCGCAGAAGAAGTAGGCGAAGGAGTAGCCGTTGTGGGTATTCAGACTGTTTACAAAATACTTGAGGATGCGGTCCTGACGATCCCGTCGATAGTCATCCGGCACACTGACCATGCCGCGCAGGCCATCGGTGATCATACGAATCTTGCCGTCCTCCATGTTCTTCCAGACCCAGTGGGGAACGTAGAACATAAGTCCCTGTAAAGGAAGGTATTTTAGTTAGAAGAACTTGGTATAATGGCTTCCGTAGATGAGAATTCAATCCTAAAAGTCGGTTTATTATATCACACTCACCTGGAAGAATAGCACAAATGGCACCCACTGATAATAACTGTGATAGCGTTTCTCCTGACCGTAATCATTGCCCAATCCCGGGGCTGCTACATCCGTTCCGATCTGCCGGTGCTGCTGGCCAGGTATCGTGAACGTGTAGGTGATCCAGCAGAACGTGTTGATCACATGCATGGGTATGGAGCCATCGTTGATGCAACTTATGGGATCGCCTGCAAGCAAAGAGATACAAATATAGATACAGATACAGATTCAGATAATTTGTAGATATGCATTCGACCTCGCCGCAATTCGAATCTAGAGAAATCCACGCGCATTCCTCGCAACCAACAACCTCGCATGTCGTCCGTCAACGTCAAGTGCCATTAGGGCAATCTCTTGCCCCGGTGGCTCCACACAGGCAGGCACATATTGTCGGCACTGTGGGTGCGGTTACGGTTACATCAACGGTTACGGTTGCAGTAGGTGCTCACAGCAGTTGCTACGTGCTTAGGTAAGCCTGCAACATTCAGGCGGACAGCAATTTTGGGTGTGCCCCAACTTCGACATGAACTCCGTTGCCTTCTACTCCTCCTCCTCCTCCTCCTTCTCTGTTTGGGCAAACAAAGTGGATACAAATAGAGCTGCAGACGATGGCGGCTGAGGATGGGGGTAGAATTCCCAGAACTAAACGTCAATATTTGACTGTGGTTTTGTCCGCTGTTCACTTTCAGAGCACTTCTTTTAATGCACTAATATTTGGCTGGGGATGCGCTGCCCCAGATCAAGGTAAAGGTACATGTAAGGTGATTCTACTTGGCTTTAAAAGTCAACAAAGTGTTGATTAAAATTAAGAAAAGGCCTTGTTTAGGTGATTGCAGCTTAAAACTACTGGAAGTATTAAAGCTATAAACTCTTGTTTACAATGAGAACAATAATAAACATTTCTCAATGTTATTGCTCCGCTTCAATTAACCAAACATAAGTAGAATCTCCTGTTACAGAGCTTAACTTCCAGTGCGTGGGAATCTACAAGCAAATGAATTCCTGGCTTCATTATGTAAGGCACTTCTCACTGAGCCCAGCTTGAACCAGATACATTGATTTTCACGCCAGTTACAGGCATGGAAGGCATAAGCCCAGGGCACCACCATTACCACCCGTGGCGACCAGCGGCGAGTGAGTCATATGGAGTGGCTTAAGCTGAAATCCGATGAACGTGCTGCGGTCAATTTGTGAAAGCTCTGCGAAGTTTTTTTTCTCCGTTCCGAATGAGTTCGATTTCAAATGGGTTGTTGAGTCGAAGTGCTGCTGCATTAGCAGTAATGTTGCAATTGCAAGCACAAATAATCATAACTAGGCTAACTCTGGTGCTAAACACTATGCACTGTGGTGCACTAGTTTCGATAGAGAAGGTGCTAACTTACCGATCAGATTGTTTGCGGTGACGATGATGCAACAGGTGAAGAGAATGGCAGTCGTGATCCTGTAGTGGCAGCGGAAAACCATGTTGTCGATAACCGCCTTGTCCAGCAGATAGCGAATCTTGATGAAGCCGGACACGGCCGAGACCATGCCAAAGACCGCCATGTTGATGGTTGGTGTGCTGCTGCAACGAAGCTAACTGCAATTGGATGAGAAAAAATAGGGAAAATCATGAAATGAGCACTTGAACACTGGGGAAAAGGGGAAGTTTTAAAGGGAAATGCTTCTTAAAAACAAATTACTTCGCAATAATAATTGTTTTCGGCAGAGAAGAGTAAGGATAGGGAACCCCCAGATGGTTTCAAATTGATAAATCACTTATTATATATAATATATTCGTTTAAATAAGAATTCATAATTCTTCATTAGTATGAATCCCAGCTTTTTCCAAGTGCACAGCCCTCGTTCCTAATGTTCCATACTTAATTGTGCGCTGTGTTGTTTGCCTTGTGCGTTATCTAGGACAGTCATGTCATGACATATTCCAAATTATTTCACCACCACATATGTATTTCCTCTCCACTCCCCATCCAATTCCCGCAGCCATCTCTGCCTCGGAGTTCTCCAGCAGTTGGTCTGTTTGGAATTTCTCGGCGTTATCATGTCGACAAGCCGCACTTACAATTAAGTAAGTGCTGGGGCAATGCCGGAACAGTGTGTTAGAGGAGGAACATTGCGATGTTACGTCGTTGTGCAATCTAATCTAATCTCCGCTAAGCTCGTCTAGGTTGAATGCCCTGCCCTCCACCTCCGCCTCCTTGGCCGTCGTCGAGAGCGCCGCTAACAAGTTCATCTCGAGAGAAGACGGTGGCTCTCACAGAGGAAACCGGTACGGTGGTACAGCTTTTTGTCAACCCACGCATAAATTTCACTTTGTCCCCATGCCGAAAGCACCGAAAGACTGAAACGCCCGAGAAGCCGAATTTCAAGCACCGAAATCCAAACCCAAAGATACCTCGAATCTTTCGCTTGTGGGTTTTTGTTTTCTTTTCAGCTTTTTTTCGGCACTGCTTCGGGATGAGATAGGGATCCATGGATCATGGATCAGGTTCTGGTTCGGTTTGCTTTCTTCTCGACTCTTTTGTTTATATGCAAATTTTTTGTTGTTTTTTTTTTACCGTCTTTTGGGCCATTGTGTGTGTTTTATGTGTGTGTTTTGGCTGTATTTCATTTCGGCACGACAACAGATCGTTGTATAAACGCGAGAGGAACGCACACACAAGCACACAGTCGCACGCATGCGCGGCTTATAGAGTCATCTCTGTCGCACGCATGCGAGCAGCAATTAAAGTCGCAAAGTATCTGTATCTGCGCAACGGCAGCTACTCCTTTTAAATGCATCAGCTTCTGCACTGAACATTCAATCTTACCACTCACACACTCGCACAGCACACACACACACACACACACACTCGCACTCGAACACACAGATACGCGGAGAGCACTTCATTTTCAACTCAACTTCAATTCTCGCCTCTTTTCTTTCAATAAATTTTTTGAAAAAAAGACAAAAAAGAAACTGGTTTTAAGGTATTTTCTTTTTAGGAGTGCGCGAGAGTGCTCGCTGCTGCTCTCCCATTTTGTTTCGTTTCGTTTTGGTTTAGGTTTTGGTTTGGTTTTCTTCTCGAAACTGTTTGCTACCAATATTGGCAGCAACCTGCAAGAACCGAGCCGAACCGAACCGAACTGAGGCGACCCCTTCGCACACACTTAAGTGATTCTTTTGCTCCTGGTGCCGCCGTCCGTCTCCGCCGCCGCATTAAAATTTATTGCTGCCACTTTGACACTTTGGAAACCCGTTTTCGAACGGCCCATTAATTCCCAGCTCCCAGCTCTCTGTCGGCGGAGCTTGTATTTACTATGTTTGTGCTTTTTTAGTTGCTTTTGTTAGACGATTTTCGTTGCTCGTTTTTTTTTTTTTTTTTTTTGTTAAGAACCGAGTGCACTTTGTTGCAGATTCAAGATTTCTATTATACACAAGTACAAACACACACAAGACAGTCTCTGTCTCAGCTGGCAGTGCATTCGAAACTGCACCCTGCAGTGGTGTGCGTGCGCTGCTGAGCTGTGATTTTGATCAGTATCAGAGTGGTTCGCAGTCGGAGCTAGTGGCCATACCCGTATCCGTATTCTCGAAAGTGTGCAGCTGCTCTCAGCGGCGTTCGGAAACCTACTGACTATCGCCCGCTGACACTGACGCCGAGCACGACCACAACCAGTGCCAGAGCCAGAGCCCAGCTACAAGCCGAGTCTGCTCTCTCTCTTTGGCTCTCTGACTATCTGGAACCAGCGATCCCAACTGGTTCGTATCCGAAATTACGCTCAAGCTGCATTTGCATTCGCCCTACCTGGGCCACAGAGAGGGAGAGAGCCAGGTAAAAACCGTGCAGCCGCTTAGGTAGTTCACTCCGAATTTCCCTTTATCTCGAGGTTGAAACATCTGGATTGGAAATCTGTAAATCCATTGATTAGTTTAGCTCTGCTCGCTTTTATGGCCCTCTGCCTACAACTCTATCGTCCAGATCGGGGATTATAGATTAGGCTGGGAGTCGGAGTCGGAGTCGGAGCATTTAGGCTGGCTAAACGAAGATTTCGAATCAAGAACTGGAACAACACCCAATAAAGCACTTGAGAAACGAAAGAAATGTTTAAATAGAGAACAAAGTGGAGAGGAATAAGGTAATCTCTAGAGAAAAGACGAACTTAACGGTGATCTCTAAATATAATATACGGTCTTTTGAACCTATAACAAGATGTATATCTTAAAATCTTAATTAAAAGGGCCCAATTCGAGATTTTATTAAGAATCCCCTCATTCTAGTCTCTTTATTTATTTAATAAACGGTTAAACAATATTTTAATTTCCAAAATATAGATAGATAGATAGATAGATAGATAGATAGATAGAGTATCTTGTATCATCGTTTGAAGCTTATATACAGATATACGAATTATGTAACTATCTAATCTCAATCTAAAGTATCTACTGCAATTATTATTAATATTATTATATTATATTATATTTTGAAGGTTCTTTAGTCTTATACTTTCATCCTCAATCCTCATCTTAATAAACGAAATTAATGAGATACATCTGAAGTGCTAAAATACTGCCCCTTTGCGACTCATTATAAAAACAGCTTCCAATTAATTCCGCAGAACCTAAGCTGCCTGTCCATTTAGTTTATCGTTGCTCCCAAGCCCAAAAGAATCCTGTGTTCTGCCCCAGACGCCGTTCTGAAGAGTCCGCCAAGTGGATCCAAGGAACTATTCGTATTCCAGGGTTAAATGTGTCGCTGAACACACACTCACAGAGCTTGCGTTGGGTCCGAAATGAAGATCCATTTGCATGCTGAGAGCTAGACAAGCAACGCCAAACTAGTTGCCAGGCATTCCTCCTTCAGGTCTCAGGTCGGGACCGACTATGCACCTCCTGCTCCTCCGTGTGCTTCGACTCCTTCGGGTGGTGGAGTGACTCAGCTCGGTGGCTTTGGCCTGCTGCTGACTTGTTCTTCGCCGCCGTCTTGGCCATAATGAAATGGCATTTCGAAATGGCTGCTGCTGCCGTTTGGTTGGTGGTACGACTGCGGCTGCCGGTGGTTCAGATGCTGCTGCTGTTTCCATGTCCTGAACCATTCCGCTCCACCTTGTGCCTCCCCGCCATGCACTGTTTGTTTATTGTCGGGGACCGATGCCCGATGCCGGTTGCCTGCTGCCTGCTGGCTGATGCCTGTGGCCTCTCGCCAGAAATGTATCTGCGAGCTACACCTTTTATAAAGACATTAAATACAAAATATATGGCATGTGTGATTGTGATACGCGTTGTATCTGGGCCTCAGTCGAGACGAGACCCCTAGATACAATGCCATCGAACGTGTTGCTGTTATTGCTTTTGTTTGTGGTTGACAGCGCTGCTTATCGAAGTGTAAATAATTAAATTTTTTCTGTATCGTCTGGGTCTCCATCTTGTTGCCTCTTCGAGCCCTTTTAACCGAGGTTGTATGCTCCGTTCTGTTTGGTTCTGTGGTGTCATATCTTTCGAAGATTTCCAACACTTTGGGCCCTGGCTTAATTAAAAAGGAATTTGTTTGGAATCCCTCATTCCAGATAAGCAAAGATGCTATTCTTTAATCTTTTTTTGTTTTTTTTGGGTATACAAATTCACCTGTTTGGGGTTTGGGACCCGGCACTTAATTAAAAGCGACTTAAAGTGTTCATTACCAGCGTGGCTACCGTTTCACGCACGCGCTCCTCTCATATTCGTATCCACAAAATACGTTTTCGAGTCGCAGTGCTTCATTTGGTCACGTCAACTCAGAGCCAGGTCCACAGTCAGAGCCAGAACTCCAGGCGTAATAGAGGTGGCTCAAACCCAACACACACAAACACACCCATCACACACACCAATCGGTGGCAGAGAGCTGAAATTCCCCAGAGATCGTACGACGGTCTCTCCCAACTGGTTCCGGTTCCACTATTTAGAGAGATCTCTTCAGGCCTCTCTCAGCATTTCACCTGAGATAGAGGCAAGTCGTTTAGGCCTCGTTAACAGACAAACGGCTTCTTCGGCTTGTTCTGGAGGCTTGTAAAAGATGCTCTCTCGCTCGCTCTCCCTCGCTCTCTTTCTCTCTGCGTAAGCCAGGTAGAAGGCCCCAGCGTAGCCGAGGTAGCAGCATCGTCAACGACGTCGCGACGTTGCCGCTGTGAACCTGGCCTCAACTCTGGTCAGCTCTGTATCCCCTTGCTCCGCCGCGTCTGCCCCTTCTCGCATGCGCCACCGGAATGTTGTGAACCCATTAGCCGTGTTCGAAGCTCTGGATCGCTGCCTGTAAGCAGCCAAAATTTATGCGTCATGCGGGCCATGCGATGTGAGTCCACCACGGTTCGGGCCATCATCATCGTCATCATCATCATGTAAATTCCACGCGGTAGCCACTGGACAAACGGAGGGCACGTACTGGCCATAGATAGTGTGAAATAATGATAGGTCCAATCCATTTAGATACACATCTTTGACGATAGATTTTGGATTGGTTCCTCGATTCGAGTTACTTTTCGAATGTCGATCGGATGTTCGTGACAGGTTGTCTGGAGTTGGGTGCCTTGACTCTGATTCATTAGAGGGCAATATTTGCATGAGTGGCGCGGATTAGTCAGAAATGTAGGGAACCTGATAGTCTTGGGTTCTTTATTGTGAACAAAACTCCTATATCGAGACCACTTTCTAAAGCAAAGATAAAAAGGGAAATGCTGATAGCACGGGTTTGCAACCCAAAGTCATTAGAGTATATATTATGTTTTAACTGTGGGTTCCGATAATGGTTATAGTGGGTTTTGAGCTTGAAAAAGGGGTTATAAAATTACCTGCAATTAAATCATTTTGAGAAGCTTTTGTACTTGTCGACTGATTGTAATTATCCTAGGTTTCTACATGTATATATTAGACATACTATCTTTATAATCATGAGCCTTTGCAAATGATTAAACAATCATCTTCCTTTCCCTTAAAGAAGGCAATTATTTTTATCATCTGAATTCCTGGCGGCCCTCTTGAAATCACCCAAAATAAATCCACTCTTTCCCTTCACGGTCTGTTCTATTTATGGAAATTCTTGGTGATTAATGATCATCACCCATGATGATGACTGACCAAATTCGTATTTAATTCTTGGCGCTCCGCACGACTCCGCGTCAAGCGACAATTAATTACGAATGCGTCAATTCGATGGTTTTTCAAAGCAACAAACCAACTGGACTGTAATCGCAGGGCTGGCTTCCCCCTTAGGTTTCTGATCCCACGTTCCATTAATTTATATATTTCTCAAATTGGAACGTGACAAACTGGCAAAGTTGTTATAGCTGTGTGTTTCTCCCGTTGCATATTATCGCCATAACTCAACCAACGGATGCTTTTCGATCATTGCAGCAAACTCGGTCTGGATTTAGTGCCTCGAGAGGGACCTTTGGCAGTGGATCCGCATAGCATTGGAATCGTCAAGCTGTATAATGTGCACGTAAGCAGTGCTGATAATGCCAAGGCTTCCTCGGTGAGTATTTAAATGTAGTTGTAATATTTATTATACTTTAATGGCTTCTTTGTTTAATAAAACCCACAGAGTCGGGGCACTTTGAGAAGAAAGACGCAGCGAAAGATCCTAACCCATCATCTTTATTTCTGCATGCGAGGCTTTGGCTATCGCATTGGCGGCGATGATGCGGAGGTGTACTTTTTTCTATACGATGGCACTCACATGCGACCGTTGTCCGAGCGGTTTCTGTTCAAGATCTCCAAGGATGGTTTCACCAATTACACTGAAAAATTGCACAGCAATTGTACAGTGTTCACGGATCTCGGTAAGGAATGGCTTTTATTTTAATATTTCTAGACCAGTTTTTTTCATTCAAATCAATCTCAGGCGCCGCCGATCTCAATGAGGATCTCCATCTGGTGGCCGTGGTTATGCGCGTGGGCAAGATCATTCAATCAGACTCCATCAAGAAGATCGAGAAGAGCGGCGCCTATGGTCATGGACCAACCTTCCGTCGTCCATTTGGCGTGGGCATTCTCTCGCTTAGCGACATTGCCCACTTCGATAGCAGTTTGGAGCAGTCCTCCGACGAAAGGGAGTACAACTTTAAGCTGTTCCAGTGCGAGGAGAAGGACTTCCATCTGCTGCCCGAACTGATCATCAAAAAGTCTAATGGCAAGTACTCACCCATCCAGCCGAGTCAGGGCACTCAGGGCATTGATGTTTCGCTGAAACTGCTGCACGGGGGATTGGGACAGGCTCGTCAGGAGCAGCCGCTGCTCTTCCAGGGCACCACGATCACTAGGAAGATGGGCTTCCCCGATGTCATCATGCCGGGTGATGTGCGTAACGATCTCTTTTTAACCCTGGAAAGGGGAGAATTTGAGCGCGGTGGAAAGAACACGGGGAAGAACATCCTCGTTACGGTTGTGGTCCTGGATGAGACGGGCAATGTGCTAACCGACTGCCTATGGGGTGCCTCTGGGATGGACTCGCAGGCCCAGTACCGATCCATGATACTGTATCATCAAAACACGCCCAACTGGAACGAGATGCTGCGTCTCTGTGTGCCCATCGATAAGTTTGCCTCGGCTCATGTGCGATTCGAGTTCCGGCACTGCTCGACGCGGGAGAAGACAGAGCCGAAGCTGTTCGCCTTCAGCTTTGCCAGGCTGATGGACACGGGTGGGGCCACGCTGCGCGACGGCCAGCACGATCTGTTTGTGTACAAGTGCGAGGATCCTGCCAAGCTACAGCCGGCCAACTATTTGCGGCTGCAGTGCCGGCAGGGCGATCCTCAGGCCAAAATGGACTGCGGCGGCTGCTTCAGTCGCCACTCCAGGGAGACATTCTATCTGCGGTCGCTCCTCTGCTCCACGAAGCTGACACAAAACGCGGATCTACTATCGCTGCTGCAGTGGCGCACAAATCCCGAGACCATTCAGGACTCCCTGACGGGCGTGCTGCGTCTGAACGATGAAGAGTTGGTCAAGTTCCTGCAGGACGTACTCGACGCCCTATTCGCCATGTTCTCCAACGAGGAGGGCAACAGTACCCAGCACTCCGGCCTGGTCTTCCACGTGCTGGTGAGCATCTTTAGCCTGCTGCAGAGCAACAAGTTCCAGCATTTTAGGCCGGTGATGAACGAGTATATTGAGAACCACTTTGCGGCCGCTTTGGTCTACAAGGGTCTCATCACCTCAGTGGAGCACATGGCGGTGTTCATGACCAAGGCAGAGCATCCGGATCCCTTCCAGAAGTGCTTCGGTTCGCTGGAGTACATATTCAAGCTGCTCATCCAATCAAGGCGTCTCTTTGCCCGGGCCACTGGTGGCCAGTACGAGGATTCCTTCCGCCGCGATTTACACTCGCTGTTCACGGCTCTCAATGGTATGTTGGCAGTGCCCTCGTACGATGTCATCATCCCCACCCAGGAGGCGCTACTCAATTCGACGGGCGTGGTGCTGGAGCAGTTGAAGGACACCCTGCCGGCCCCGGAGTTGGGAATGCTGGCGCGAAACATGCTGGATGCCATACCGCGAGGGGCGCCCATCCGGCTGATTCAAGCCAAGCTGCATGCTGTCAAGGATCTAGTCTCTGGGGAACTATTCCACGAGGATGGTAAGAAATTAGTTGAATTTTTATATATTTTATTTTTACTACATTGATCTCAACCAGATTCCCGAACTGTGGTCCTGTCGGTGGCCTGCAAGCATCTGCGCATGCACCTCAGTCGCCGGGATGAGCTGCGTCTTTGCGCTGAGATTCTCTCGGAGATTCTTAGCCAGCTGTATGACCTACAGAAGGAGCAACGCGATAAGGTAACCAATACCCTACAGCATGACCTGGACTCACTGTGCAAGAACATCCTGGGCATCCTGATCCGAACCATTAGCATCATCATGGAGGGTTCGAATGCAGTGCTGCCGCAACTGGTGTCCTGCCTTCTAGGCCTGCTGCAACTGCTCGACGAGACCCACTACAAGCGCTACTGGGATGAGCTCAGTCCCAACAAGGATCCACGCGATCTAAAGGAGTTCCTCAGCAAGTCCTTGATGGTCTATGAGGAGCTGCTGACCCAGGACTGGCATGTGTTTCCCAACGACTGGCTGGTGATGAAGCTGGCCGCCAATGATGTGCTGCGCATGTCCCTGGAGGAGTTTGCCAAGCCGCTGGTCTACCGCTTCCTGGCCCCCAATGGCTTTGACTCGCAGCTGTGGTGGAGCTACTTCAGCCTGGCGGTGGCATTTTTGACCCAGCCCTCGCTGCAGCTGGAGCAGTACAGAGAACCCAAGCGGCTGAAGATTCTGCATTCCCATGGGGACATGCGAGTGCTCATGGGCTTTCAGATACTCAGCATGTGGTCGCAGCTGGGCGAGCAGAAGCTGCACTTTATACCCTCGATGGTGGGCCCGTTTCTGGAGGTCACCCTGGTCCCAGAGCCCGCTCTGAGGAAGGCTACGCTATCGGTCTTTTACGATATGATGCAGTGCGAGCAGGTGAGTCATTGAGCGAACCAAGTACTTGGCAATTGATGAAAATGTGCTTGGCCCAGGCTGCCCGGGGATCGTTCCGCTTGGTGGAGAGCGAACTGATTGACAAGCTGGACCTGCTCATCAGCGTGAACAAGGGGGACGACGAGTACAGGGAGCTCTTCAGCACCATGTAAGTTGGTTGGCAAGCAAGCTGCTCTCATTTGTACATAAATGTTTGTAAATGTCTGTAAATATATATATACATATATGTCTCACTTCACACTCATTGCAATCGCCATCCATAAAAAAGGGAACATCTCAGCTTGGTGTAAGTTTAACTCTGTGCAATTTTTTCCTCGCCTTACGTGTAGTTAGTCCTCTATTTTTGTGTTTACTCTCCTTTCCAACATCCCTGTGTATTTTTCCTTAAAGTAATTATGCATTTTTGTGTGTTGCCAGCTTGCTGGAGAAGGTCCAGCTGGAGAATCCAAACTGGAAGGATGCTGGCATTGCATTTATAGGCTCTGTTACCCGGCTTCTGGAGAGGCTGCTGGACTATCGCAGCGTAATGCAGGGCGAGGAGAATCGAGACAAGCGCATGACCTGCACGGTGAATCTGCTGAACTTTTATAAAAACGAAATCAATCGCAAGGAGATGTATCTGAGGTGGCTTTATACCTTAAATATATATTATCTGTTTTCTGATTCTTAACCCTTCCTTCAGATATATCTACAAGTTGCACAACTTGCATCTGCAGGCAGAGAACTACACCGAGGCGGGCTTTACTCTCAAACTGTATGCCTCCATGCTGAGCTGGGATCGAGAGACCCAGAGCTTTGCCCCCTTCGACAACAGTGGTCAGCCGGAGTGGCAGCGCAAGGAGCGACTTTACCATGAGGTTTTGTCATACGTTTTGATTTATTTCTAAAATATTTTAATCTTAAAATTGTTTCTTTTAGATCCTTAAATATTTCGACAAGGGCAAGTGCTGGGAGAAGGGCATTCCGCTGTGCAAGGAACTGGCACAGCTCTACGAGACGCGGCGCTTTGACTACAACAAGCTGAGCGATATACTCATACAGGAGGCCAAGTTCTTTCAGAATATCCTGACGCAATTGCGACCAGAACCGGAGTACTTCCGGGTGGGATTCTATGGCATGGGTTTGCCGCTCTTTGTGCGGGTAAGTCGTCTGCTATCCCTAAGCCTTACTCTCCTCTGAGTTAATCCTTGTTTCCGCCCTTTTTTCCTGCAGAATAAGCAATTTGTGTACCGTGGACTGGAGTACGAACGCATTGGAGCCTTTACACAGCGCCTGCAAACGGAGTTTCCCAGTGCCCAGATCCTGGGCAACAACAGTCCCCCGGACAATGCCATTCTCAACGCTCCCGACCAGTACATACAGATCAGTAATGTGAGGCCCGTGGGCGATGCTCAGTCCCTGAAGACGGCCATGGTGCCGGTGCCGGAGAAAATAGCCCGCTTCTATGAGGTCAACGATGTCACGCGCTTCATATACGACCGGCCCATGTACAAGGGACCCGTGGACAAGGACAACGAGTTCAAGTCGCTGTGGATAGAGCGCACCATTCTGGAGATCTCCAGTCCCCTGCCTGGCATCCTGCGCTGGTTCGAGGTGAAGCAAAAGTCGATGCAGGAGCTGACGCCGGTGGAGTACGCCTGCGAGATCATCAGCAACGCCGGCAAGGAACTCTCCGATTTGATTGTCCAGTATAAACGTGACCCCAAGCGCAACATCAATCCCTTTTCAATGCGTCTGCAGGGTACCATCGATGCCAATGTCATGGGCGGCATTAGCAAGTACCAGGAGGCCTTCTTTTCGGAGCAGTTCCTCAAATCCCCGCAAGGTGCCGGCCAACAAGCCAACGTGCAACGCCTGAAGGCTCTTATTTTGGAACAGATCCAGATTTTAGAGCAAGCCCTGGAGCTACATGGTCAGTTGGCGCCCAGCGGGGTCCAGCCGTTGCACAATCGCCTCCTGGAACGCTTTTCGCAGCTGAAGCAAAGCCTGTCCGGCATGGGACGGCTGAAGCGGCAGCACTCGGAGAGCATTGTGAACACACCGCTGCCACCGCTACCCACAGAGCAGCGAGTGGCACAAACCACGGCTTCTGGCAGTGCAAATGCCAATTCCCATGCCAACTATGTCTATGATCTGGATGAGATATACACGAGACCGGGGGACACCTTACGGCCAGTGGATCCCCTGAGCTCATATCAAACCCTGAGCAAGGAGAGTCTCAGTATTCCTCTTGAGGACGGCTCAGCCCCGCCAGTGCCGAATCGTCCGCGCTCGCAGAACTTTATCGCCAACGGAGCCATGGATAGCCCGGAAGTTCCTCCCAAGCGGCAGCCGGCGGGGAATTCCCCCGGAGCTCCACCTCTACCACCGCGAGGGATAACGCCGGACAAGCGGGCCTCGAATCCCCTCATTTTCAATGACTTTGGTAATTCCGATGCCGTGGGTCGTCGCCACTCGTCTCAGCAGCAGCAGCAGCATGGCCAAAAGTACTCCGTGGTGGACATAAGCTACGATGATCCCGAGGCAGATCAGCAGCCGCATTCGTTGCCACCGAATTTCCAAGACGGAAGTGGAAGTGGCCACCTGAGCGTTTGCTTTGCCCCCAATGACTTTCGAGACTCGGGCATCTCCACGACCAGCTCCAGGGAACTCAACCACATGAATCTCAACAACCTGAGCGAGGACTCGTCGTCCATTTCGGCCAGCACAGTGCATCACAGGGAGCACTGTCGCATTAGCAGCAACGGGAGCCTGGACATACATGCCACCGCTTCCATGAACATCACCCAGCGCGAGAGCTCAGCGAGTTCGTTTGACGTCGAGGATTTGCCCGTGCCACCGCCGCCCATTCCGCCCAAATCCCTGGCCGTGTCGACGAGCAATGGGGTCAGTACACTCGGCATCGACGAGGCACACTCACCCAATCCCAGCAGCACACAACTCAATCACATTCAGAATCAGAATCATTCCACAAACAGTCACCATCACCTGGGCCAGCAGCAGCAGCAACAACAGCAGCAGCAGAATGGCGACAGCGATGGCTACACCATGCTGCAGCACCAGACCAATGGACCGCCTGCTGCTGCTGCTGTTGAGGTTCTGCCACCGCCACCGCCGGCGGCATCTGCCATTGCATCCTCATCTAGTCATCAACACGATGGCGGCACTTTTTGAGTTACAATATGTCGCTGCCATCATCCACCCGATCAGCCACACCAGCCACACAAGCCCAACTCATCCACATCGACCTCGGCTAGCACGGCCACAGACACGGCCACCGAGTCCATGGACTCTAGTTCCTCAACGCACTCGATGACGCCGCCGCCGCCGCCTCCACCACCACCACCGCCCTCATTCAGCCAGTTCCATCATCAGGCAACATTGCCTCCTCACTACTGCCAGGATTGCCTGTCATCGCCGTCGCCGCCACCAACCATCATCACCGAGCAGGCTCAGGTGCATGCCACGCCGGGACTGACAACGCCTCAGCCCCATATAGAGCACTGCTCCTGCGGTCTGACATTCTCGGTGGTGCAGGGTCAACAGGAGCAGTTGGGAACCAGTCTTATGTCCTCGCGTTTTTCAACGCTGGAGCGTCAGTCGTACGGCTACCAGGTGGATCAGGTGTCCAGCTGCCAGCATCATCATCATCATCATCAGCAGCAGAATGCCCAATACCACCAGGTGCAGGGTAGTCAAGATGCCCATGCCCAGACGGACTTTTCCTATGCGCAGCGCTGAACCAGCAAGGGTAGAAGGAGGAGGAGGAGGATGAGGAGGAGTAGGAGTATCCTCAACCCACAGAGAGTGAGATTGAATTTCGCTTAGTAATTTATATTATTATTTGTTTTTAGCTACGTTTCTAGTAATGTTCAACTCTCTCCATAGAATCGAAACATTTCTACTCTCATTATTTTCGGTGCCAAATTTTTGCTGCAAGTCCAAAGCGCAATATAGAAACAAATGTTGTAATCAAATAGGTTGCTTAAAATTAATGCATATACTTTAACAATTACTTTTACGGGAATTGTCGATGAAGTTACTAACAGAAACTAAGATGTAAGAATAAAGATGAACAAAGTTTTATATTAAAAAAGAAGCTGGGAGGAAATCAAACACTAAAACCAAAATACACAACGCTAATCAAAAGGCATCAACGCAAGAAATATATAGAAATATACCAAGCAAGACACCGACAAAATGTGCAATGCAGTTTTTACTTTAACGAAAATATTTACACAGAAATATATTGACATATACACTATAAATATCATAATATATAAATATATATATATATATATATATATGCGAAAAGCAATTAGGAATTTTAAAGTGCTACTAGCTTCATAACGAATCAGATAAGTTTTCCATTTTTGTAAATTTTTTAAAACTACTTATTTATATATAGTCTTGATATATGTACGTGTCTGCATATACAGATATATTTTAAAACGCGAATCAATCAAAAGCGTTAAACTCGTATTTAAAGAAGGAATGAAAACTAATCATACACTACAACTAGTCAACAACTCGAATATACATTGAATATTATGGAATGAAAGTTTAATACATATTGTCTATAAATGCATGGCGCAAGTATAAGAATTTACTAAAGAATTTAATAAAGTATAAACAATTAAAGTTCTAAATTCGGAATATTTAAATATGTTGAGAAATTGGGAATAATATGAAGCCGGGGAGTTGCTGCTTTAAATTGCAGGATGAAGCAATAATCGATTTAAGATCGATTCAATATCGAAAACTTTGATTTCATTTAATTGAAAACATGAAAGGAAGCTAACTTTGGCACGCCGAAGTTTGTATACCCTTGCAGATATTATCCATATCTAAAAAATGGTGCAAAAATATTGAAAAACAGTCAAGTTATAATTTTTTTTTCTATAAATTTATCGATCATTTGTATGGGAGCTATATGATATAGTCATCCGATCCGTTTCGACATATATAGCAGTGAGAGTATATAGAAGACTATATGCAAAGTTTCATTCAGAAACAGGGACTAGTTTGCGTAGAAACGGACAGACGGACGGACGGACAGACGGACATGGCTAGATCGACTCGGCTGTTGATGCTGATCTAGAATATATATACTTTATAGGGTCGGAAACGTCTCCTTCACTGCGTTGCAAACTTCTGACTGAAATTATAATACCCTGCAAGGGTATAATAAAACTACATTTGATATTGCATTAATCTCATGACAAATTATAGAAACGACTTCTGTTACCATTTCACCCTACTTAGGCTCAATATGAATAATATGAATACAATACAGTTAATACCGCACTAACATAAAAGCTTTTGCAAATTATTGGTCGGCATTTTAATAGATAATACATTGAAGAGCTCCATGCCGAAAAGCTTCATCTGGGAGGGCTCATTAACCCTAATTGCCACCTAAAAACGGAGCGGAGACAGATAGATTGCGATAACCCCGGGGTCGCCTCTTATTTTTTGAGAATCGAGGAGCGGCACAGCTTCTATGCCTTAGAGGCAGGCTGTTTAGTCGATCTTTAAAATTGAAGCTGAACGAAACGAAACGCAATGCAGCTGCTCCACATTTGCCTTGTGGGCCACCTACTGATTGCCATGGCCTGGTCAGCGCCCACCAGAGGGAATGCTTCCTTAGGTCAGGAGGACCTCAACTCGAACACCACATACATAAGGGAATTGCTACGTCAGTCTAGGGTTGCTGAAATGAAGAGTTTTATGAACCCCAAGGTTGATCCGTGCCACGACTTCTACGAGTTTTCTTGCGGCAACTACGACCACATCAATTCGGCGTACCGCATGGGACTGCTTACCACCGGAGTTTTTGAGACGGTGACCAAGGGGCTTAATCGCAATATCGTGAAAATGCTTAACGCGGGACACGATAGCCACGACACGCCGGAGGACATACAGGTGAAGCATTTTTACGAGTCATGTAAGCGACTGAAGGATCTCTCCGCCCAATATCCCGACAAGCTGAGAAGGCTGATCGCCGAGTTCGGATCAATGCCTGTGCTCGAGGGCTCCAGCTGGAAAGAGTCAGACTTTGACTGGCTTGGCACGGTCGCCCGCATGTCCAACCGCTACGGAATAGCTCCCATTTTGGGTGCCGAGGTGAGCAAGGACTTTGCCAGCAACCAGAGAAACCGCGTCTACTTGGGTCAACAGGAGTTCCCGCTCGAGTCGCGGGCCATGTACGAGGGCAACGCTACGCAGGTCTACCGCGAAAAGTATCGCGGCACAATCCAACGCTTCCTGCAGCGATTGCTGCAAGTGTCGAAGGAGCTGGCCAAGCCGACAGCGCAGGAGTTAATCGACTTCGAGGTGGATCTGGCCATGGGGCTCGTGGACGAGAGCGAGGGCTTGGATCTTAATGAGTTGACAACGTTGCTGACGGTAGAGGAGATGCACAAGCTGTATGCGCCAACTCTGGACATTAATCGCCTGGTCTTTGTGACCCTAGGGGAACGGGTCACCGATCAGATCTACGAATTCAACTCTCGCTATATGAAAAACCTGGTCGAGGTGATGCAGCGCACTCCCCTCCGGACGGTGGCCAACTACGTGTTCTTCCGCCTTATCTATGAGTTTGTGGAAACGCCGTCGAGCAACCCGGAGAAGCGAAAGCAGGAATGTGTGGATCTGACCAAGAAGTTCTTCGCCAAGAATCTGGACAATATGTTCTACAGGCGCCATAACAACGAGAAGTCCTCCGCTGAGATCGATAATATGTGGCGTCAGCTTAAGGCCACTTTTAACGAGTCCCTCAGATCCAATCCGCATCTCAACTGGATCTCGCGTCCCACCAGGAATCTGGCCATAGCCAAGCTGCAGGCCATGAAATTGGAGGTGAACAACTATGCCGATGTGAACTTTACCGAGGAGTTCGCTGGTCTGAATCTGCAGAGCGGCGATTACGTGGAGAACGTGCGACAGACGCTACAGCAGGGCGCCAAGGAAATGCGAGGGTTGCTCCACAAGCCGGCTAAGCCCCTGGAGGCTGGTAGTCAGCTTAGTTACACGCCGGCCAACATCCTGGTGGAAAACGTCATCAAGGTGCCAGTGGCCCTGCTGCAGCCGTTCTACATTTGGGCGGATGCCTACCCCAATGCGGTGATGTTCGGCACCCTCGCCTCGCTGATCGGCCACGAGCTGATCCACGGATTCGATGATGGCGGCCGAAAGTTCGATGCCCAAGGTAACTCTCACGACTGGTGGGACGACAGGTCCAGCCTCAACTTCCTAGAGCGCCGCCATTGCTTCACGCAGCAGTACGGCAAGTATATTTACGACGGCATACAGCTCAAGGAGTCCACCTCGCAGTCGGAAAACATTGCGGACAATGCGGGCGTGCGCCTAGCCTACACCGCCTACCGGGAGTGGTACGATATCCAGTTGACGAAGCCGGGTGGCAGCGAGGCGTTGGCCATGGAGCAACTACCCACCCTGAACTACACCGGCAAGCAGCTGTTCTTCATTAGCTTCGCACAGGTCTGGTGCAACGACGCCCATCCGAACATCAAGGCCCTGCAGGTGTCCACCGACCAGCACATGCCTGGCAAGTTCCGTGTCATTGGCTCCCTATCGAACTTTGAAGAGTTCTCCAGGGAGTTTAACTGTGCCGACGGATCCCCCATGAATCCCCAGGATAAGTGTTTCCTCTACTAGAAGATGATTCAAATTCAAAAAAATTTAAGATTGTCTTACAGGAAACCAAAAGAAATAAAATGAAAAAAAATATATATTTTATAAATTGAATTTATAAAGAATTAAATTATTAAATGTTTAAAATCAAACAACCCATATTTAGCATTCGACTTTGGTTCTCTGTTTCCCAAGACAACCTCAGTCAAGGCCCATTAGAAATGCCGACCTAATCTATTTAAAGGCCTCCACTTGGCTTTGGCTTCGAGGTGAGACAAAAGTCGATGCAGGAGTTGACGCCGGTGGAGTACGCCTGCGAGATCATCAGCAACGCCGGTAAGGAACTCTCCGATTTGATTGTCCAGTATAAACGTGACCCCAAGCGCAACATCAATCCCTTCTCGATGCGTCTGCAGGGTACCATCGATGCCAATGTCATGGGCGGCATTAGCAAGTACCAGGAGGCCTTCTTTTCGGAGCAGTTCCTCAAATCCCCGCAAGGTGCCGGCCAACAAGCCAACGTGCAACGCCTGAAGGCTCTTATTCTTGAACAGATCCAGATTTTAGAGCAGGCCCTGGAGCTACATGGTCAGTTGGCGCCCAGCGGGGTCCAGCCGCCTCCTGGAACGCTTTTCGCAGCTCATATCTAAAAGACAATAGTCCGTTAACAAGTTACAGTGGTAGAAAGATATTAAAATAGTTTGAGGATTCCATAATAAATATAAAACCCCTCCGATTAATCGCATCAAGTCCCCCAAAACCCCATTAAATTCATTTATTAACAACAAAAGTGGTCAATATTTTCGTTTGCTCATCAAGTACACTTTTAATGTTTTATTAACCTTCTCAGAAAATCTTTACATTATTCGTATAATTGTTACTTACGCCTAGCAGCAACTTTAAAGTTAAAGTTAAAGCATTGAGTCTGCCCATTAATTATTGCTTTGTTGAATTAGTTTGTTAGCTTACGTTCCATTGTTAGATTTGCTCTCTTTATCTCGCTCGCTTTCCGTCTCTCTGTCTATATCTTACGATCGAGGGTGGTGTAAATTATTGACACTACTAAAACGTATTTTACTCATAGTTGTTCGCATTGCTTGGGTTTAAATAGACCGACGTTCGAATGGTTGTTATCATATAGTTAAGTTGCTTTGGTTGGTTGTCTGCTTAACACCTAAGGGGGTACGGTACTCGTAATAAATATTGCGGTTTCTAATAATATTCAATACTCGGGGAGCGGAGCTCAATATATAAATACTTGAGGTTAATATTGCGCAATCAATTGACATAAATGATATAAATATAAACCCAATTCGTATCGAACTATGTATGTATATATTCCTAGCGATCACTACGTATGTATGTACGTGATTCGTTGCAGCATCAGCGGCCTGCCAGAAGATTGTTCTTGTTCTATGTTCTGTTTCGGTTTCGGTTTCACACTTGTCCAACTTGAATACGGGTTTCTAACTACTGTCTGACCGACTGGCCACCGCTGAGTGGTTGAGTTTTGTTCACAACTATGCACAGATTGGAGCATTGACTAGGCTAACACTACCACTAGCTGGCCGAAAATAACAATTTGCATATCTAAAAAGTCAACTAGGAAGAGATTAGCTTATAGGTGTTCTTATTGTTAGAATTTTCGACGAGGTACAAAGTTATACATACGTACGATTATTTTGAAAATTAGATGTGTTGTCGTAAGCACAATGAGGTACATGTGTATCAACATCATTCAAATCATTACTACCCATTCCCATTCCCAATCCCCTAGACCGATACATCCTTGCATCCATGTTGCCAAGAGTTTAGCGTGAAAATCCGAAGACTTGGTTCTGAGTTCATCCTCCTCCTTCTTCGCCTATCGTCCGTCCGTCTCGTCTCAGTAATTATATAACCTTAATGCTTAATACCACAGTCGAAGTATGTCCTATATGTAAATACACACATACAGTTCATATATGTATGGCCTATTCCTACACTAGATATACATATGTATATTGTTACTGCAACAGCATCGGCGCTCTATTTTATACACGGTATATTCAATAGCGTTTGTCTTTTCGATCGATCCTGTGATCTGTCCTCTGTCTATCTAGTCAGCAGGCGCTTGCGCTTTCACCCGGCGACGGGTGCTCGCCTCCGCCTCCGCCAGGCTATGGGGGCAATCAGGGCACGAATTATGTGAGACCGGGCGCGCCGTTTGGCCAGCAGCATCCAAGGCAAGGGGAGCAGCACCAACGGCAGCAGCCAGTAAGCGGGTCATAGCTCCACATGCCCGAGAGCCTCCTCGGTGACGTTGGCAACTGTGTTGCAGGTCTGCGTGGACATCCATTCGAAGTCCTTGATGGTGGCCTAGGAGTAAATATGTTAATTTAGTTTAAAGTATCATTCTATGAAACCCAATATCCATCTTGCTATACGAGTTGAGAGCTTAAATTCCAAGATGGGTAAAGGGTTTCGGTTGAAGAATAAGCCAAGGACACGGAAACTGTATTTCCTTGAAAAACATTATATATTTTTAAGCCAAAACTGGTTTCTGCTTAATTCGAAATCGAACTTAAATAGCTCGAACCACATAGTATCTTTAAGTTACAGAATATCTCGACTTAGTACTTATAGTATTTTTGAATAAAAGTAAGATATGAATATATTCATTTCATAAATATAATACTACTACTCAGACCCTTGTGAAGATATAAACCCACCTTGTGCATGGAATAAACAGCCACCACGACCAGCACGTGCATTATATTGTGGGAGTTCAGATAGAAGTCGACCACGCCCGGAAACCACTTCTCCGGTATTCGCATCGCACCAATGGCACCGCCCAGAATGGAGACACCGTCCTGTAACGGAGATGGTTGTCCAAAGATTAGATTGGATCTGACAGTGACAGCGTCTTTCGTGTTCTGTGTCCGCCGGGAAATTGGGTAGCGGCTCTGTCCATTAACTCGTATGTACATATGTATGAAAATGTGACTTACAACTTCAACCTATGCGCATCGAGAGAGGCCAGCCAGAAACGTTTAGTTATTTATAGAAAATAGCAGTTAGTCAATTGGAATGCCCAGACATACGCACCTGCAGGTAGACATGGGAAAGGGCCATGTGACTGCCGCCCACCATTCCCCGGATGCGCAGGAAGGTCAGAATGGAGCGCATGGCGAAGGGTAAAGCGAAGCACAATCGACGCTGCCAGGGTGAGCTGGCAGTGAGGGCCTGCAAAGGATTGGTAATAAATGATTCGATATTTTCTAAAAACTATGGTACTCACCTTGTAAAGCCCCCACAGGGAGAGTAGGCAATAGGAGACAATGATTAGCCACTTGAGCACGGGCGGGAAGCACAGTGTTGTGGCTGTGACCAGGGGCAGGGCACCTGAAAGAAAAGAGAGAGCCGAGGAGGTGATAGTGGTCGGCGAGAGGTGAGCACACGGAGTCTGGTCATTGATAAGCTGTCTCGGCTCAGTCGCAAATCAAAACTCAAACACGATGGAGGCACTGCCAGCTTCCGCTTGCCTAATCTTTATTGCCTTGGCTCTCGGTTCAATTGTCACCACAGGGGCCGTTCAGGGTGGAGTGTTCAAGGAGCTAACTACACCCCTGGGTCACCAGATCATGCGACTGGCCAAGTCCGCGGAGATGCGCTCCTTCATCGACACCAGTGTGAGTCCCTGCGATGATTTCTATGGCTATGCCTGCGGCCACTACGCATCGATTAACGCGGCCACTCCGGATAAGGACACCAACATTGGTCAGGTCATGTTCGCTAGCTACCTGCGTCGCGCGAGGCAGATCCTCAACCAGCCGCGTATGAGCTCGGATCGGCCCATGGAGACGCGCGTCAAATACTTCTACGAATCCTGCCTCGACACCGCGGCCTTAAAGGTAAACCAGCGCTCCCAACTGCTCAATGTTTTAAGGGAGTTCGGTGGCATGCCTGCTGTGGAAGGCTCCTCGTGGGACGAGTTCCAGTTCGATCCCCTAGAGACGATGGCCCAGCTCCTGCGTCGCTACGGAAAGTTAACTCTTTTGGGAGTGTATGTGGCTCCGGATTTCTCCAACTCCCAGATAAACCGTCTTTATCTGGGCCAGAGGGACGATCTGGATGTGCGTGACGAGGCCACCAGCCTCGCCAAGAAGCTGGAGCTTACGGTACGGTTGCAAGAGCAGCTGGGACTGTCAGAGCAGCTGGCCAGGAAGACTGCTGACGAAATTATTGACTTGGAGGCGGAACTGAGTCGCAACGTCCTTGATCGTGGCATGGACCGCGACCCGAGACTAAGGAGTCGACTGACCATGCTCAGCAACATGACTGATGCCTACGGACCGGGCTTAAACCTTACGCGCTTCGTAAGCTCCTGGCTGGGCCACGACTATATCCTGCCAGTGTACGAGAACGTGCCCGGCTATCTGTTCCAACTAAAAAAGACTCTGCTGACCACGTCCAACCGGGTGCTGGCCAACTACATGCTCTCCAGTCTGCTGCGGGACTTTGAGATTCAGGCGGATGCGCAGAAGCAAGAGGAGATCTGCGCCGAGCGAATCACAATGCTCTTTCCCGATGTAGTGGACCACCTGGTTTACTACTCTCTAGAGCAGCAAAGCCCCCACCTGCCCACCGATCTAAAGCTGCTGTGGATCGAACTGAAAACCGTTTTCGAGGAGATGTTGAGTTCCGAGGAGCTGGACTGGCTGGACGAGAAAACGCGTGGGGACCTAGTGGAAAAACTAAAGAGCATGACCTTCGAGGTGGCCGGCGAGAAGCCTGTTAACTTCGAGGAGCGATACGGTAGTCTGGTCATTAGCTCCGCCGATTACTATGGCAACGTGCGACGCCTGCTGACCAACCAGGCGGGTAACCTCCGATCGGATCTGATGCGGGACTCCAGGACCGAGAACTACTACGACGGCGTGATCGGGTCGCCCTTTTACTTGACGGAGGCCAATCTGGTGGTGCTGCCGGCCAGTTACATGCAGCATCGCTACTTCTGGGACGATGTCTATCCGGTGGCTCTGAAGTACGGCACCCTGGGCTTCATCCTGAGCCACGAGATGGCCCACGGTTTCGATGACCTCAGCCGTCTCTACGACAGCAAGGGGAACCTACATGATACGTGGAGCAGCCAAGCCACGGTGGGCTTCAATCTGATAAAGGATTGCCTGGTGGAACAGTTTAGTGAGATGCGCTACAGCAACCTGCGGCTGCCCAAGATGGAGGCGCAGGGCGAGAACATCGCCGATAATGTGGGGATCCGCATCTCCCAGGCGGCATACAGAAAGTGGCTGGAGCAAGCAAAGACCTTGAACTCAGAAGCTTTGCCCCATATGTCGCAGACGCCAGAGCAGCTCTTTTACCTCGGCGTGGGACAGTTGATGTGCTCCGACATTCTGTTCGACCGGCGTCCTGCCTTCCTCCGAAACAGTGCCCATCCACCGCACGAGTCGCGGGTTTTTGCCATGATGTCCAACAGTCAATCATTCACTGAGGCCTTCCAGTGCGGTAATCAGACCAAGATGAATCCCCCACACAGATGTCTTATGTATTGAGGTTTCCCTTTCGTCTACCAGATTGCGAGATTAGTTCCCACATACATGTACGATTTATAATTAAATATAAACAGTTCCGCTTCCGAGCAGCGTCTGCGTTTCATTGAGTTTCATTATCGCGATTGTACTCACCAAAGCTCTGGCTCACCCAGATGCCGACCATGTCCAGCTTGAGAAGCGTGTAATAGACGTTCTCGCCCTTCTCGATGTTCATGAACAGATGGTAGACAAAGCTGCCGCACCAGGGAGCCACCGATCCGAAGACATGGCAGAATGACAGAAACTTGTAGCCACTGTCCCAGGGCATCAGTCCGGGCACGATGGCCAGAATGTAGAAGATGGGTATGGCTGTAATAGGAAAGGAGAATCTATTAATGGGTACTCAAGGGGGTCTTTACTGCTCGTTAGAAATATAATTTATTGTTGTCATGGAAAGAGTGATTATGGTTTTTGAATTATATGTTATTATACGGTATGATATGGGTGACATCATGTGCTACTATTTAAAATTACTTTCACTTTGTTGTTAGTACTACAATAAATAGACCATCATGTTTATTGTTTTTGTTCATAAACTAACCTTCATAAATAATAATAACACAGCTTTGGTTAAACGTAAACAATGCCAATTGTCAAGCTTTTGTTATACTTTTCGAGCCATCAAATGCTATTGTAACCCATTCTCAAATTAAAACTCTTATACTAATAAGCATAGCCAGTATAAGAGCTTAAAACCCCGCCGGCGCCGGTGGAGATAACAGGTTGACCTACCCCAGCACTCTGGACATTGTATAAACAAATCCCGCTGATAATGTGGCCCTCACCGCGTGCCATTCAGAGCGCTTGGAAATCAGTTTCTCTCAAAGCGAGATCATGACAAGTCGTGGGTTTCTATGGATCTGTTTTCTGCTGGCGACGGCTCCAGCTTTGGCCAAGCCAACCACGGGCGCGGATGATCCCTTTGCCGACGACCTGGACTCGGAGTATGCAAACCAAATTATCCGGCGGGCCAAGGTGGCCGACATTAAGAACATGATGAATCCAGAGGTGGCGCCTTGCGATGACTTCTACAACTACGCCTGCGGCAACTGGCATCGGCACAATCCAGCCCAAATTCTGAGCAATGTCGTTACCGATACATTCCAGGTGATAGCCAAGGGATTCGACCGCCGTCTCCAGCGCCTGCTTCGCTCCAACGAGCTGAAATCGGAGCTGGAAAAGAAGATGCAGCGCTTCTATCTGGCCTGCACCACTTTGAATCGTGACGATGTCAGCTTCAAGCTGGCTCTGGAAAACGTCTACCGGGAGTTTGGCGACTTTCCGGCCCTAGCCGGTTCCCAATGGAACGCAACCGACTTCAGTTGGTGGCGAACTGTGGCCCGGATTCAGCACAAGTACGGCAAACAGATGATCCTGGCCGTGGATATAATGCCAGATCTTCGTAACACGTCAGAGAATCGTGTTTACCTCGGACCCGTGGCAATGCAGCCCCCTACTTCGGGCTTCATCAATCTTCTGGAGAAAAGCACCATCGCCAGGGATCTGCACGATTATTTGGGTGTAAGTGGTCCCGTGGCGAAGCACACTGCCGAGCAGCTGCAGGAGCTGGAGAAGAGCCTGCAATCAGGTAGCTCGAGTGGCAAGTCTCTCGATGAACAGCTTTCCCTCTACACTCTCGACGAGCTGCAAGAGAAGTACGGCGACCACTTGAACTTCACCGAGTTCTTCAGCCTAGTCCTAGGCGAGGAGCATGTCCCGGAAAAGCTCTACGTCACTGATGAACAATTTTTTGACAACTCACTCCTCACGATGCGGAGCACTCCCCTGGCCACACAGGCCAACTTTGTGCTGTGGAATCTGCTGCAGGACTACCTGGCCGACTCCAAACCCACAGAGCTGCCCAAGTGGTGCACGGAGCAGACCAAGAAGTACTTCGGTCCGCTTGGGGAGCACATGGTGTACAAGCGCTATCGGAGTCCTGACTCGGAGGCGGAGATAACGCGCATCTGGAACGAGGTGAGGGGCATTTTCATGGAGCAGCTGAGGGGCGACAAACTGGACTGGATTACAAACGCCACCAGGCAGCTGGCCATCGAGAAGCTAAGCCGAATGCAGCTGCACATCAACTCCTACGATAACGAAGACTTCGAGGAGTTCTACGGCGAGTTGGCCATTGATGGGCTCAACTATGTGACAAATCTTCAGCAGGTGCTGATTTCAAAAGGCAGGAGGAACGTAAGAAGACTAGATCAGCCAGCCCGTTCTTTGGAAGCCACCGAGATTCTCGGCTTCACGCCAGCCTACAGCATCCAGGAGAATAATATTACAATCCCGGTGGCTCTCCTACAGCCGCGCTACTTCTGGGGCGACCAGTATCCGGAGGCATTGAAGTACGCCACTTTGGGCTACCTTTTGGCCCACGAAATGCTGCATGGCTTCGATGACGATGGAAGGAAGTACGATGGCGCTGGAAACTTGGCTCCCTGGTGGGACATGAAATCAAGCTACGAGTTTGAGGAGCGGCGCAAGTGTTTCCAGGCACAGTACCACGAGTACAAGTACGGCGGCTCCAAGCTGCCAGAGAGCAGGGAACAGTCGGAGAATATCGCTGATAATGGTGGCGTAAAACTGGCCTACAAGGCCTATCAGCGCTGGTTGGCCAGCCAGACGGACGAGGTGCGTCAGCGAGAGACTCTGGAGGGACTTTCGTTCAACGGCGAGCAACTCTTCTTCGTGGGCTACGCCCAATTGTGGTGCGGCGACGTCCATTCCTTATTCAAAACCCCGCTTGCCGAGGCGGATAATCATGCACCTTCCATGTACCGTGTGATCGGCTCTTTGTCCAACTTCCAGGAGTTCCCCTGGGTTTTCAACTGTTTGCAGACGGCGCGAATGGATCCAGAGTACAAGTGCGCCATATATTAAATCGGTTTTAGTTAAATGTTTCTATTCAAGTTGTTAAAAAAAGAAAGTGAAATTCAAATAAATTAATAATTCTCAGCAACTGGAGGTTATTTAGAAGATTCTCCTTTCCAGTTTTTTATAATGTCAGAGTTTTTATTATACTTTTATTAAAAATTGGTCCAAAAATCTCCAGCTGGTAACTAATCCAAACTTGCTGCAAAAAGCTGACACTTTTGCGGCGTGGTCATCCGGCTCTCGCTGCTACATGAAAAATCTCGTCCAAAGGTCTCGAAGTTGGAGAGTGCGCCCATCACCCGCAGGGCATTGGGTGTGCGGATCTTCAGCAGGGATTGCTTGTCCCGGAACTCCTCATTGGCATCATTGCACCACAGCTGGGCGTAGCTGAGGAAGAACAACTGGCGTGGGCTTAGCTTGAGCTGGGGCAGCGACTCCGTTCCCAGGGCAGAGGTGGCCAGCTCCGACAAGTACCGCCTATAGGCGTGGTAGGCCACCTGGATAGCCAGATTGTCGGCTATGTTCTCCGCCTGCAAGCTGCTTTCCGGCAAATACCTTCCATTGAGGCGCAGGCGTCCATATTGCTCCTTGAAGCATGCCTTCCGCTTGGCATACTCCGCAAAGGATTTTGCATCCCACTTGGAGGCATCTTCCAGGCTGTGGGCCAGCTCGTGGGCAAGCAGCGTGCCAAGGCTGCCAAAGCGTAGGGCTCTCGGATAGTAGCGGGACCACATGATGTTGGGCTGGAGCAAGGCCACCGGCAGCAGGACTGTATTCTCCAAGGGATTGTAGACAAGCGAAGTGCTGGGTATAATCTTGGCCGTGAGAGTTTCACGGCTAAACACGGCCTTAAGGTTTTGCAGGTACTCCCGATCTTTCAGCTCCAGACTTTCATATCTTTGGGTGAAGTTTACATCGGCGTGTCCATTGACCACTAGGCTGGTGGCATTCAGATGCTCCAGCAGTTGCTCACGAGTCTCCACGACCAGCCAGTCGGCCGAGGAGTTCTCCAGAACCCCTCGAAAGCTGTGCTTGATCTGCTGCCAAACACCCTCTATGTCGCTGAGGATAGCTGCATCTCCGTACTGCTTGTAGACCATGTTGTCGAGGAGCTCCGGGAACAAATCCCTGACCCGGCTAACGCACTGCTCCACTATGTTTCCCGTTCGCTCGTAGAAGAAGTGCTGCAGCAGCTCATGGAAGATGTACCTGCCGAGCACCTGAGGCGATGCATCCGTCACAACGTTGGCAAGATGGCTTAGGTAACTGGGCACATGCTCGTAGAGCGTCTCGTTGGGATCCAATTCGCGGTCGAGAACTATTTCCACATACTGCGTGACGTTGAAGGCTTCCGTGTTCGGTGCATCCAACTCCTCGGGTTTGCGCAACTGGGACAAAATGCCAACGCGACGTTCCACCATGCCTCTGGATATCTGTTGCTCCAAATCGGCGATTTCCCGAGCCCACGTCTTGGCCAGATTTTCCTCCACGCCTAGGTGGCTCTCCAAGTGATCCCGTATGACATTAGCACGAGCTTGACAATCAGGCAGCGCTTGTATCATTTTGGGCTGACCCACGTAAATACGATCCGCGGACAACTGAAGAAGGAGTAGGATATTGAAGCCGTACTTCCGCTTGATCCGAGCCACAGTGTCCAGCCAATCAAAGTCCTCGGTGGGCCACTCCTGGCCGGGTTGACTCAAATCAGGCACATACACGAACTCCGCAACGATCTCCTGCAGCTGCCGGCGGTAGACGTCCTCCGGCATTTGGCGGAAAAGCAGGCAACTGGCATAGAACTGCTTCAGCCGAAGCACCGCCAACTCGTCCACCTCCCCGTTCGCCGGTCGTTCCAGCAGGCGCTGTTGCTTATGATGATAGGCCTTGACCAGCAGTTGCTCGTAGTTGGTCTCGCGGGGATGGACCCCATTGGCAGGGTTTATCTGCGGCCAATGACCGCAGCTGTAGTCGTAGAAATTGTCGCAGGCTTCCAGCTCCGGCTGCATGTAGCTACGCATCTCGGCGGACTTGGCCAGGCGCATCAGACGCTGCACATAGGCGCTGTCGTTGTGCTGCGAGATCAGCTGCTCCTGCGCCTGGATGGTCAGGTCAATGTCCGGTTGGCCGTACAGCAGGTGACCTCGGCCACTCCCCGTCAGGAGGAGCTGAAGCAAAAGCGGCAGCAGGGCGAAAGCGATACCAATGTTCTTCATGGCGAACACTCCGAGGGCGACTAAACGGGCAGCTCGGTGCGACGCACTTCCGCACCTACACTCCCAAGCTGAGATTGAGATTATTGAGCCACACAGAGAGAAAAAGGGTCCTATACGCAGAGTTTGATAAGCCAACATATGACAACACAAATTCTGTTTTTTTTTTTTTGATAACTTAACTACCTTTCTGATGTGTTTGAAATTATACATCTTGTAAGTTTTATTAAAAAGTCAAACTAAATTATTCAAAATTGAATATAGAATAATTTTAATAACCAAATATGTACTGTGGATGGTGGTTTTTATGGCAGTGGAAGTGGGAACGGAGGCAAAGCTCTCCCTTATCACCCGCTCGGTCGTCGGACACTATGTCTACACCCCAAGCCCATCTAGTGGGGAGAGCGTGATTGATACCCAGCTCACGTCATGGTGCGATAACTGGATGGAACGCTTTGAGGCAGCCAGTAATGAGAAATTGCGAGTTAATTACTTTGCTCAGTATTTTATTACAGTGGCCTGCACTAGTCGACAAGTGGGAGTGACCGACCAGTTTTCTCTTTGGGTTTATTGCGGTCGCTACACTGTCAGAAACATGTATGCATATCCAATTATCTTTAAGTGTAGACACAATTTATACAAGAAAGAAAGGGATTTCCCTTGCAGAATGTATTCTAATTTTTATAATAATAATAATAACTTGGCAACTAATTTTTGTTTGGGAGGCGTACAGTAATCGGCGCTGGCTACAGACGCTGGTTACAGGTGTTTAAGCTTAGGTTTAAGTTTTTTAAATATTAATATTTATCTGTAACAAAATTTATTAGCAGACATGTCATTACTAACTAATCTGCCGATTACCCAATATTTTTAGCATCTGGTAACCTAAGACTTATAATAATAGCAAATAAGAGGATTACGAGTATTCTATGTATTATTTATTAAGTGATATAGAGAATAAGGAAACCTTATTGAATTTGAATCAAGAATAAAACTACATTGGATATTACATTTATCTGAAGACAAATTATAGAAACGACTTCTGTTACCATTTCACATTATCCTATTTAGGCTCAATATGAATAATATGAATTAAAACCGCCCTAACATAAAAGCTTTTGCAAATTAATGGTTTGCATTTTAATAGATAATACGTTGAAGAGCTCCATGCGGGAGAGCTTCATCTGGGAGAGCTCATTAACCCCTCACCGAATTCTCTTAATTGCACGCCAGCGTTCGTATTGCCACCTAAAAACGGAGCGAATATAGATAGATTGCGATAACCTCGGGGTCGCCTCTTGTTTTCTGAGAATCGAGGAGCGGCGCAGCTTCTCTGGAACGGTGATGAACTCATGCTTTAAAGGCAGGCTGTCTAGTCGATCTTTGCAATTGAAACTGAACGAAACGCAACGCGATGCAGCTGCTCCACATTTGCCTTGTGGGCCACCTACTGATTGCCATGGCCTGGTCAGCGCCCACCAGCGGGAATGCTACCCTAGGTCAGGAGGACCTCAACTCGAACACACCATACATGATAGGATTGCTACGTCAGTCTAAGGTCGCTGAAATGGAGAGTTTTATGAACCCCAAGGTTGATCCGTGCCACGACTTCTACGAGTTTTCTTGCGGCAACTACGATCGCATCAATTCGGCGTTCCGCATGGAAGTGCTCACCACCGGAGTTTTTGAGACGGTGACCAAGGGGCTTAATCGCAATATCGTGAAAATGCTTAACGAGGGACACGATAGCCACGACACGCCGGAGGACATACAGGTGAAGCATTTTTACGAGTCATGTAAGAGACTGAGGGATCTCTCCGCCGAATATCCCGACAAGCTGAGAAGGCTGATCGCCGAGTTCGGATCAATGCCTGTGCTCGAGGGCTCCAGCTGGAAAGAGTCAGACTTTGACTGGCTTGGCACGGTCGCCCGCATGTCCAACCGCTACGGAATAGCTCCCATTTTGGGTGCCGAGGTGAGCAAGGACTTTGCCAGCAACCAGAGAAACCGCGTCTACTTGGGTCAACAGGAGTTCCCGCTCGAGTCGCGGGCCATGTACGAGGGCAACGCTACGCAGATCTACCGCGAAAAGTATCGCGGCACAATCCAACGCTACCTGCAGCGATTCCTGCAAGTGTCGAAGGAGCTGGCCAAGCCGACAGCGCAGGAGCTAATCGACTTCGAGGTGGATCTAGCCATGGGGCTCGTGGACGAGAGCGAGGGTTTGGATCTTAATGAGTTGACAACGTTGCTGACGGTGGAGGAGATGCACAAGCTGTATGCGCCAACTCTGGACATTAATCGCCTGGTCTTTGTGACCCTAGGGGAACGGGTCACCGATCAGATCTACGAATTCAACTCTCGCTATATGAAAAACCTGGTCGAGGTGATGCAGCGCACTCCCCTCCGGACGGTGGCCAACTACGTGTTCTTCCGCCTTATCTATGAGTTTGTGGAATCGCCGTCAAGCAACCCGGAGAAGCAAAAGCAGGAATGTGTGGATTTGACAAAGAAATTCTTTGCCAAGAATCTGGACAATATGTTCTACAGGCGCCACAACAACGAGAAGTCCTCCGCTGAGATCGATAATATGTGGCGTCAGCTAAAGGCCACTTTTAACGAGTCCCTCAGATCCAATCCGCATCTCAACTGGATCTCGCGTCCCACCAGGAATCTGGCCATAGCCAAGCTGCAGGCCATGAAATTGGAGGTGAACAACTATGCCGATGTGAACTTTACCGAGGAGTTCGCTGGTCTGAATCTGCAGAGCGGCGATTACGTGGAGAACGTGCGACAGACGCTACAGCAGAGCGCCAAGGAAATGCGAGGGTTGCTTCACAAGCCGGCTAAGCCCCTGGAGGCTGGTAGTCAGCTTAGTTACACGCCGGCCAACATCCTGGTGGAAAACGTCATCAAGGTGCCAGTGGCCCTGCTGCAGCCGTTCTACATTTGGGCGGATGCCTACCCCAATGCGGTGATGTTCGGCACCCTCGCCTCGCTGATTGGCCACGAGCTGATCCACGGATTCGATGATGGCGGGCGAAAGTTCGATGCCCAAGGCAACTCCCACGACTGGTGGGACGACAGGTCCAGCCTCAACTTCCTAGACCGCCGCCATTGCTTCACGCAGCAGTACGGCAAGTATATTTACGACGGCATACAGCTCAAGGAGTCCACCTCGCAGTCGGAAAACATTGCGGACAATGCGGGCGTGCGCCTAGCCTACACCGCCTACCGGGAGTGGTACGATATGCAGTTGACAAAGCCGGGTGGCAGCAAAGCTTTGGCCATGGAGCAACTACCCGGCCTGAACTACACCGGCAAGCAGCTGTTCTTCATTAGCTTCGCACAGGTCTGGTGCAACGACGCCCATCCGAACATCAAGGCACTGCAGGTGTCCACCGACCAGCACATGCCTGGCAAGTTCCGCGTTATTGGCTCCCTCTCGAACTTTGAAGAGTTCTCCAGGGAGTTTAACTGTGCCGACGGATCCCCCATGAATCCCCTGGATAAGTGTTTCCTCTACTAGAAGATGATTCAAATTCAAAATATATTTAAGATTGTCTTACAGGAAACCAAAAGAAATAAAATGAAAATAAAATGAATATTTAATAAATCAAATTCTTAAAGAATAAAATTATTAAATGTTTAAAACCAAAGCACCCATATTTAGCATTCGACTTTGGTTCTCTGTTTCCTTATATAAACCCAAGACAACCTCAGTCAAGGCTCATTAGAAATGCCGACCTAATCTATTTACGGGCCTCCACTTGGCTTTGGCCGTGATTGTAACGAGCAGCGACACACTCGGACGGGTCGATAAATGAGCAAGTGGTGACAGGTGGGCGGGAGAATGCATGGCATGGAGGGACAGAAGGGACGACGAGGTGGCACTCACCTTGGGTCAGTTTGGAAATTTCTTTTTAGGCAAACCGGACAGACCTAGGAAATCGTCAGGAGAAGATATTCTGGACATATCCTGCCACAGCAACAACTGTTCTACATTTTGGCCAGAGTTCCAGTGTCAGAAGTAGCAGAGTTTTTGTCTTCGAAGTTGCTAAGCAAGTGAGCAAGTAGATGGACGAGACCAGAGCTGGAGCCGCAAACCGGACAAAATAGTCCCTAAGCCCCAAATTTCAGCCCTGGCAGGCTCTCCGTCAGTGGAGCAGTAGTGGATTGAGTAGTGGTGAATGAAAGATGACATTAAAATGAATACCCAGAAGACCCCGCTAACAAGGATAAGACATTTTTACCACTCACCATGCGTTAGTATGTTGATGGTCTCGTTGTGCCAGTAAAAGAGGCTGAGCAGGCAGCCCTTGAAGGTCTGCAGCGGCCGGTATCCACGAAGCACGTACGGATTGAACTGCAGGTACTGCGGCATGTCCTGCCAAAGCAGCAGCTGGTCAACACTGGGACCAGAGTTGGGACCGCAAACGGAGGCGGCGCTAGAGCTGCACCGGCCACCAATACTCCCGCAATGGCCAATGTCAGCTCTAGCACCGTCTCCGTTATCGGAGCTGCTGCTGCTGCAGGCCATTGGCAGAGTATTGGTGGCCGTTCCAGCCGCTAATTGATGCTCCGTTCCTGTTGCGGATGTTGCGAGCAAGGCAGACGTTGGCGTTGTGGAAGCGTTGGCGGAAGACGTTGATGTGGCTGGCATTTCCCTCTCCGGTTGTCCGGACTCCGTGGGTGCAGGCGTTGGAGCCACTTCGGCGGCCTCCTTTCCCTTTAGTCCGTTCGACGGATGTGTCTCTGGCTGGGCACTGTGGCTTATTGGCTCGACATGGACATCACAGGAGGAGCGCGCTGGCAGCGCTGGCGGCGTTGGTGGCGGCGTCACCGACATGGCCTCCACTGTGCTGCCCAGGCACTCGCATCCAGAATTGGAGAAGCTGGTCTTGGACAGCAGCGGGCTGCTGAGGAGCGGCGCCTTGCCGCTGGCCTCGAGCTTCAGGTCAACGACGACTGTAGCGGCGGCGGCGGCCGCGGTGTCCATGCCTTGCGGATGCCTTCAATCCGGGGTCGGTTACGTGCTCGAATACGTTATCCGTTGCGCACTCGAATTCGGATTCCGATTCGGTTTCGTTTTCGGTTCCGTTGCGTTTTCGCCGTTTCCGTTTCCGGTTAGCTAGCAGGGCACAGGCAGAGGCACCAGCTGAAAGCGAAAGCCAAACGTCATGAATTATAGATCCCTCATGCAGATGTTACGTATGTCTTGGCCAAAAAAAGCACGTGCTGGTGTGTGCGACAGCAATGGGGATAGTTAAAACAAAAAGGAAAGCAACCTAGCTTCGGCAATACTAAGTTTTGATACTCTTATTATTGCCACTGTATTTGGAGGAAAAATAAAAGATATAAGATATGGTAGAAAATCCGTAAGGATGTTTTATTGTTTGAGTATAATACTTTATATGCTTTAAAAGGTTTTCTAAATTTATTCGGCTTTTGATGCTGAGATATCAAAAAATAAACCGGTTTAAACAGGACCAAAATATTTTATAGCATACTTTTGAACCACTTTTCAAGGGACTTACAAGTAATACCAATTTCTTAAGTTTTTACAAACTTTTGGTCAAAATTATAATACCCTGCGAGGCTATAGATGGGTAAAGAAGGAAAACGAAAAGGAAAACGAGACCAGGACAATGTCAACACACACAGAGACGCGCAGGCCAGGACACACGCTCACAGCCCAGCAGCAGCCTCGTGACCCAAAAAGGCCTGCGCCGAGTGCGCGTGGGTGTGTGTGTGTGTGTGTCTGAATGTGTGTGCAATTGAATGTTCCATGGGAATCACGCGAGTCTCGGATTAGGCCCCAATACCACCAGCTCCCGGGCCCGGGCAAAAATCGATAAAACTTACTCTACTCACTTCTGCCATGGGACGCGCACACACGTTCCTCCGAGCGAATCCTCCAGCAGGGATGCTCGGACTCCGATTCGGTTACGGGTTCGGATTTGACGGGTTCTTGGGACTTGGAGCGATGCTAAGAGCAGGGCTTTTCACGCAAATGGCAGCAGCAGCTCTCGATCCGTGGGCGGGGCATATCGTGCACTTAATTATTTAGCCATTTAAATGGCGGCCTGCTGGCTATGATGGTACCTTTAATGGTAACAACAACGGCGGTTGCTCCGGTGGCCTTTTTTATCCAATGGTTGGCTGGTGGACTTTTCCAGACGCCAGGAGACGACAACGACAAAAAAAATAGGTAACGCGGGACACGGAAGCGAGACGAGACGAGGGCGAAGAAGTCGAGTCGAGTCGAGGTGACGGGCACACGACCGCGCAGACGACCGTTGGGGCAGGCACGTCAGTCAGTATCTGACTGAGCGTGGGCACACGATAACGATACCGTTATTCCGCGCTGGCGTTTTGTTATGCAATTGAGATTGCCCTGTATTTTTATTGGGCGCCAAAGCAGCGCAAGCGCAGAGCGAAGCACGAGGCCGTCAGCTGTTTCCGGACATACAAATTGTAAGAATACGAATACCGTTTCAAAATGTATAAGCATTTCTTATTGGGGCTTTTTATTTATTTTGTTTTTCTATCTGTTTTTAAATTTGAATTTCCAAATGTTTAAATTTGAATTTTTCATGCGCTGCCAGACTTCTTGTTCATTAGCGATTAGCATTGCCAGACCACGCGTTTATGAGGGTTTCAGCGTTTTAGTGTGCCCAGATGCCGCGAAAGCGGAGCCACCTGGGTTTGTGAGATTTTTTAGCGAAAAAACCAAATTTCCATCTGGCAACACTAAAAAACCAAGAATCAGCTGCCGACGCGCTTCGTTTGATGCAATTCGATTTTTCGTCCGTTGGTGTTATTGCAGCGCATTAAGTTACACTACTTGCATTACAAACTATTAATAAGACTGCCTTGCCAAATGGAAAACGCCAGGTGTTAGCAGAACCGCTGGGAAGCTGGTAGAGATGGAAGCGCAGCAGCAAGCGTAAAAGGGCGCCAAAAAGCGGAGGGGTGAAAACTACAATCACAGGCCAAAAACCAATGCAACTGCTACCTACTAAGGACAAACTCATGCACCCCGGCAGCCCGAAGCAAGCGAATTTCTCCTGGCATTCGCTCACAACGCTCCTCAGCGGCCTGTGGCGACGCCTGTATTTGCCCCGATCGCCGTACTTAGCGCTCCCAGCGCCTCCGCCGCCGCCTCCAGTGCTGGCCCCACCAGTTCCTACTACGCCGCGCCAGCCAAACGAAGAGGTAAGATAACAGGAAAGCCGTTCCAGAGATATCCAAATACTACCTGTCGTTGGAAAATCGCTGCACCCACACACGCACGCGCCAGCGCATGTCCATGTGAACGGCTGATTTCGCACGCCGCAGCGCCGGGCTGCCAACTCGCGGCCAGCCCGCTTTCTCCCGCTAATTACTTAATTGCTCGGATTAAGACTAGTGAAGCCACCTTAAACGGCATTTTAAAAATCCCTCGCAAACAAAAACAACAAATTGTTTATATATACTTGTATATGTGCTACCCCGCTTGCACATGTTCGTGGCGAGTTGGCAGCACCTTCGGAGCAGGAGCTAGACCAATATGGCAGCTCTGCCTTAGACGTGGTGAATATAATAAGTGACGTGAATTTTGGGAAAAAACACACTATTTTCATTGCAAACGCACAACAATTGGAGTCTGCCAATAGCCCAGGAGGCGGTGCAACATCACACAGCAGCAGTGGCCCCGAGGCTTTTCCAGCCAGCGACTGCGTAAATTGTACAGTAGGAGAAACAACACAAGCAGCGACGGCGACATCGACGCTTTGGCCAAGCAGCGCAACAACAATACCACAGCCAGCGGTGCGCATACAACAAAAATCAATTTTCGCGCTCGTGCAAAGCAAGAAGCAAGCAGATAAAAGGTATATGTTTGCCTGGTTGAAATGTGAAAATGCACAAAATTGGAAAGCCCGTGATTACTTTAGTGCAAATGTGTTTTTCCACGCACCAACACAGGCGCAAGGCGTTGCAATTTGGCTGGGCGCGCTTGTGTGTGTGTGCGTGCCAGCCAGCTGTATGTTGGGAAGACACTGTGGTGGGGTGGGGGGTACGGGAGGTGGTGAGGTGACTTTGAGCAGCTTTGCCTTACAGCTCAAAAGTACAAAAATATAATTTTGTGCCTAGCTCTCTCACTCTGGAAGTTACCTTTCTAAATAATCAATTGTTCTGTATATTCCTTCAGATGCCCCGAACACGGAGACGCCACCACTCAAGGGATCGATCCTCGGCGGGCACACGAGACAAGCGCCGACGACTCGATACTGCCGAGCATTCGCCACCCATACCAGAGGCACCATCGCCGTAAGTTCGCCACAATCCATCCGGCTCTCTGGCTGCTCTCGGGGATGTGTAAGTGCATCCGTTGCGCGGAGGTGACTCCCCGCGGATTACTCACACATCCCGAAGGCACCTCATCCGAATCTCAGTACTCAGACACTGCTTTTCCCCCCGCTCCAACAGGCCGCGCATCACAAACACACATCACACCCGGTCGGCGGCGGCCATGCGAAGGCGACACGAGCTCGATGCCAAGAAGGCCCAGATAGCCAAGGAGCCCACGTAAGTAAATCGGATGGGTGGCGGACTCACAAGCTTAATTGGGGATGTCACAAGAATGTATTCCTATTTGAGGAACTAAAGCAATTTCTGATATGTGACAGAAAGATTCTGACTTGATAAACATAATGCAAAAATCATTCTAAATGTATTCCCTCGATGATCGTCTGATCATAAGAATGGGTTTTTAAATTCGAAAAGAATTTAATCAAATGTTTTGGGTGTCGGAATAGGCTTACATCGGTACAACCGTTTCTATTTTCTAGTTTAGTGGTTGGTTTTCGTCACTTTCAAGCCAGCCTAATCATAAGCTTCTTCATAAACTTACAAAACAAAGAAACATGGGCAGTGGCCATAGATTAATACTTTTCTTCTATTTAGCAATAATTCCAACCTATTTATTTGTATTCTTCACACATTTTCTATAAATCTTTAACCGAACTTTATTAATACACTACTTCTGCAAGGGTTGCACAAATTATTTGAATATTTAACTCCAAAACTAATATTTCGTTGAGTAAAATCAATTTCCATTGGGACACCTTTCTTGCGAACGAAATCGCAGTCTGGCCTGGGCAAACAGGCTCTGCCTACTACTGATCCACTCTGGTATTTCCCCAGCTGTCGGAGCGCAGTGACAGCCCGAGTGTCCTGCCCACGCAGCTTTCTAGATGCTCCTTGGGACTCGCTTTCTTTCAATGGCTTGTAAACGCTTGTGTCTTTAATGGTCCAAGGGGCCATAAAGAAGTGCCGCTCGAGCAGCAGGAGCAGCGAGAGAGACAAATTAACATGCGACCTTATAAGGCGAGTGAAATCTCGGCTGCTGGTTCCTGCAAGTGAAGAGTCATCCTCCTTCAGTCGGCTTACTGTAAATTAATGCGCGGATTCAGCGATTTCTTTGTGCGCCGATGACCCCCTTCGGGAGGCTGGAACGCTGGTACGAAACGTGGGCGTTGGATCTGGCAGATCCTGGCGGGTTGTCCGATGCATTTCCTTGGCTTAATTTATGCGCCTGCGTATTTAAGGCGTATTTGCATATTACTCAAAACAACGGACAACTTGAGGCGCGACGTTGTCGCATTTATTTATTGTTTAATGCACTTGGCCTGGCCTTTTTAGGTAGTTGCAGCAAGAGAGCATCTCCCCTCCCCCGCTCTGCGGGGAGGGAGTTGGCTTAATCAGAGTCGCATTTTGTAATTTATAAGCCACTAGCGGCGACCGCTTTCTTTGTCGATAAAATGACGTTTTCATACGCGAACCAACACTGTGTACTGTCATTGTTTATTAACCTTTTGCATTTGCCATAAAACACGCTTGCCAAGTGTTCATGAACCAGCACTCGGGAGCAGCAGATTAATCGACCTGGTCTGGCTCATTACTCAGGCAGTCGATGGTGACATCTTGCGACGCGGAAGTGGCCGAAAAACGCACTCCAAATATGAAAATCAATCTGAATGATAAGGCTGTTCGGCAGCGGAATAGTTCCGCTTTCCCCATGCTTTATTGTCTCCGATCGTTTTCAATTTCAATCATCTTTTATTTAAATTACAAGCCATCAATTGGGCGGGCGGGCGCACGCATCGTGCGGCGACGGCGACGGCGAAGGCGAATTCGAGCGATCGCTTGGCTCGCCTGAAAACTGGAAATGTGCGCACCGAAGTCGAGCGGCGGCAGCAAGCTAGCAACCGACACTTGTTCGCTGCCAACTTGTCGCTGGGCTGCTCAGTCGCAACGACAACTCGCAAGCGAATGGAGGTGCTGGCTTCATCGCTCGTCGTCGCCGCCGCCGTGCAACCACCGCCGCCAAGTGTTTTCTGAAAGAAATGTACAACAATATCGGCAATTATTGTTCATAATATTTATAACAAATGCAGCTGTCAAGTGTGTGTCCGTGTGTGTGATTTGTGTGCGATTTCCCTGATTTGTTTATGCATCCTGGCCAAACATAATAATTCGCGCTGACTCTGCACGTTTGGAATTTTAATTCAATTTTTTGTTGAAATCCCCAAATCATTCTGAGAAATTTCAATGCTGTGCTACCAGGGCTGTTAGTGGAGCAGGGAGAAGTAGTCGCCACTGGGGGGAGGGAGGGGGACAAACCTTAGGCAACACGGGTTAACTAAACCACGATAAGATACCGCCGACTATGACGACGCCTACAACTTATCAAAGACGAGCTGCACTGGGTGACTGTATGGATGGATAGATGGACAACTTGGTGGAACCGGACGTGCTGATTGTGTTTTTATTGAGCAAGGGATTTTGCTCGCATTTCCGATACCATTACTCATGGCACCACAACAAGTTGGGTTGCCTGCCGTTCGGCGGATCCAACTGTTGCGGCTGCTGTTTCTGTTTCTTGACCCGTTTGCTGCGGCCACTTGTGTTTCCTTTTTGAATCAGGTTAAAAAAGTAAAAATTGTGAAAACTGGTCGGGAAGAGGACCTGTTCGGCGGCACCGCCAGCCAGCCGGGTCTTTGAGCCCGTGTAGGCGCAGGCGCAGACACTTTCTACCAGCTTATTTCTCGCTCGTTTGGCGAATTGCATAAAGCCAAAGCCTTAACTGGTTAAGCTTTTGGGGGTCTTATCAATGAACTTGCCACCAACCAGTGGTTCGTAGTCCGTGGTCAATTGGATTTTCTACAGGCTAAATCGCAGCCAAGGTTCAGGGCTATTTTGGTGGCTAATTCAATTGTGGCCCTCGCTATGCCCCTGCTGACAGGCCAAAAGTGGCTGAAACGAAAACGAAATGCGGCCAGCGTGAAGTCGCACAAATGCAACAGCCGCCACCCCGGGGGCTGGCTGATTGGGTGGCCAAAGTGAGTGGCCAACTCATAAGCCATCGAGAACGTGTTAATTACACGCGTCTCGACCAGCAGCAGCGGGAAAAGTGTTTGATAATTAATTGAAACAAAAGGCTAGGCTAGGTTAGGCTCTGGAATCTGGCTGGGTGCTCGCGACAGGCCAAGTGTGTGTGCACAGCATTGAAAATGAAGGCTAACAAAAATTTACAAATTCAAACAGCCAGCGATATACACCAGTGATAACGATAAAGCGAGAGAGATAAGCGATCTTCGAAGTGCACGCGTTTAAAGTAAACGTTTCGCCAGTTTAAATTTCAACGCCAATTCTAACAAGATCACAAGCACCAATAAAAACCAACATCATTTGCCCGAAGCAACATCGGCGGCAATTACGAATAATTAACCAACGAGCGAGAGTCGTCTATTTAACAACGAAATAAAAAATAAATAAAATATAAAAAAAATAATAGTAAAAAGCTAACAAAATGCCCGTCGTTGGACAGCAGTATGGAAATGGCTTTCGGCCATATAGCTCCTTTCGAGTGCCGCGCGGTAGTTGTGGCTTCAACAACAACCACAACAACAGCAGCTCCAACGGCAGCACCAACAACAACTCCGGCAACAACGGTAGCCCAGTGGAAACAGCTCCAGCCCAACCCCTGAGCAGCAACGGGGCCAACCGAACGATGGTGAAATCGGTGCCAGGCAGGAACAATAATATAACTGGATCATCCTCTACATCGACTGCTTCCTCGAGTTCCTCGATCCATCAGCAGGGCGTGACCAGCAGCAGCAGCAGCGGCGGCAACTTTATCCGCCAGCAGCCCTGGCGAAGCAGCTATTGCAGCAGCAACCGCCACAAGTTGCAAGCGGAGCACCATCCCCACCAACAGCAGCAGCTGCAGCTGCAGCAAAATCAGCGATTAGTGAGCGGCGGCAGTGTGAAACCGCTGACACCCAAGCTCATCCGCCGCATCGAAACCACCTGCTCCGCCACCGGGCCCACACGCCACTGCAAAGCGAGGGCTCCGCCGCCGCCGCCACGCCCTGTGACTACACCAAGCACTGCCAGGAAACAGTATCAGCCTACGGGCTCAGCAGTACCAGTATCTCAGCAACCGATGGGCACCCCCACCAGCCAGAAGCGAACCCACCAGGCGGGCAGGTCGGCCGCCAAGGAGAACTGCCCGGCGCGATTGGGTCAGCGATCCACTAAGAATTACCCGGCACCGCAGCCGCCTCTGCCAGCGCGCAGGCAGGTGGCCAACAATGATCTCACCAATGGAGGAGCTAGCAAGGCCACTCCTCTGGCCCAGCGCCGTCAGCTGCCGGCTACGCCCAAGCTGAGTCTCAAGCAGCAGCGCAACGGATGCACTCACAATGGAGAGGGAGCTGGCTCCTCTACGGGTTCCAGTGATTCCCACGATTCTCCGCGCCTCAAGAAGGCTTTTTCGAACAAGTTCCCCCAGGGACTGCCCTTCGAGGAGGAGTTCTACGGTCGCAATCGCTCCTACTCGCAATCCTCCAGCAACTACAGTTTCTACAGCTCCGTGGGTGCGCCTACCACTCCCCACGATGACGACGACGGGGATGTGCTGCATAATGGCCGTGCCCATTGCGATGAGGATGATGAGTTCCAACGCAAACCGGCCACTGACGAGTCGCTCTACGTGGATTTCTCGAAAATGGTGCACAGCCATCAGCAGCGGCAATATGTGCCGGCTAGCTCCTGGATAAGAGCCTCTCCGGAGGAGAACGAGTTGCTTAGGAGCAAGTTAACTCCTGCCCAGCAGCGAAGGAGGAATAGCAAGTACGCCCGCTCCATGCACGAGTATTTGTACAGCGATGAGACGGAACAAGCGAGGACCAAGCATCGGCTTTCCGTGGTGGATGAGCCAGAGGATGGCTACTACAGCTATGCGGCAGGCACACCGGAGCCGCACCCCTCGCCACCGCCCACGCCCAGGACGGACATCTATGTGGCCGCAGCCTCGTGGGCGCCCAAGCCGCTCTATCCCGACCGTGTGCTGTTGCCCCCGGCTGATGGTAACAACAACAACAACAACAATCACCAGAAGCATCAGCACCAGCAACAGCAGCGCCGTCGTCCAGAGCACTTGGGGTCCACGACGTGTGAGTATAAGTGAGTGTCTCTCCAGCATGCGGAAACCAAAGATTGAAAACTGGAGCTAGCCTTGAGTGGCACAGCTTGCTGACTAAGCGTTCTGTCCGCACTTCATTTAAAGTCGCCTCCCCTCGCCCCTGCCTAGTTGTGTCTTCTCCTTGTCTTGAGCTCGGACCCAACTCAACTCAATCTCGTTCTCGATGATGTTTGTTTTCAGCTTTTATTTTGTATTTTTTATCCATTTTGTTATTGTTGGCGTTGTGCCGCTACGATTCGGTTCAAGATCTCTCCGCCAAATTTGGTCAAGCGCACACCGCCCCTACTTGTGAGCTGCGCTCGCGAAGCACAGTTGAGCTCCGTCGTCCGGCTCATTAGGCAACCTAAGCGCCGGTCTGGTCAACTGCCAAGCTTTTAGCATTCTCCAACGTTTGAGTGCGGACATACACTTCATTTGGGTAGCCTGGGCTGTCAGCCCATTTTGTGTCGCTTTGTTGACTTTGAGCCGCCCAAGAGTCTCAACCTCGTTGGGCACTTTCCCATGTTAAAAGTTTTGCCTGCCTGCCTGCATGGAGATCGACGATCTCTAGATTTCTATAGCAGCAAAGCTTTGATCAATTAGCACATATTAAACTTATTTTATTTATTTAAATAGACTACTTAACAATTCTTCCAGGGTGTGCAAGGTCTTAACAAATAAGTTGTATAAATTGGAACTATTAAGGGTCCATTCTGGTTAGTTGGAAAAAAAAAATCGAATTTTTTTTTTTTGCATTTTTCGATAGCTTTAAGTGTCTAGAATATCATACTAAAAGATCAAATCGAAATACGTAATAGTTTAAAAGTTATGAGCCTCCGAACCGGCCGACTCAAAGCAGTTACAGAGGAAACATACAACTTTAAACGCGTTTTCTGGAAAACTACATTTTTCGGGCTGGCGACCATAATATCTCCGTCAATTTTTAACGAATCTTAATGATTTTTTTTTTTAAATACGCGTAATTAACGTGTCTATGGAATAGGCTACAATTATATAGATAGCTTAAACATTGGATTTTTAATCAACAAAAATGTGAAGAAATTTTTCAAAAAAACGAAAAAAATTTTTTGAGGCGCCGCCATTTTCTTATTTTTTATTCAATTTTGAAAAAAGTAGCCTATTCCATAACCACATTAATACTAAACAGGAACATATTTGAATTTTTTGTTTCAGTCGATTTTTACGTCCTGCAGAATGGTCGCCAGAGGGGTGCCTTTTTTGGGCATGGGCTTACGCCGCCCTGTGTCCTGCTTCAGGACATGCTCTAAAAATTTTGAAATTTTTGCTAAATCATCT
>VNJY01004936.1:0-22355 GCA_008042715.1 Drosophila bocki | reverse complement strand
TTTAACGCCGCTTCGTTTGCTTTCTCGTCTGTTTCTGGAATATTCTGTGCATTCGCCGTTTTGTTTGATTCTTCATATAATTCTGGAACATTCTGTGCATTCGCCTTTTCGTTTGATTTATTGTCTGATTCTGGAACATTCTCTGCATTCGCCGCTTCGCTTAAATTTGGTTGTCTCCGTTGGTTGGAACATGTTTCGTTTGGCATACTTGGACATTTTCCGCGAAAATGCACTTCACTCAATCTTGCTGCCAACGTACTCTTACTGCCGTGAGTGGCCAAGTTAAGGGCCGAACACCAATTGCGCAGTTGGTTAATCGAAAAATCATTTGCGTTAACCGGATCCATTATAGAGTTAGTTTTTGTTATAAAATCTTGCAGGAATGGCTTTTGGCACGAGGTTTTGTGCCCACTTCTGATATTGTAGCAGCAACAATAATGAACAACGACTGTTCTGCTTCGGATCACTCGCAAGACTGTCCTTTTATTTTTCTCTTCTCCTTTACGTTCTCCAGTATATCACAGATTATATCAGTGTGTGTGTACATTCGCTTAGGGCTAAAAGTGTATGTATGTGTATAAATGCTTAGGGCTACCGTTAAAGAGTATGACCGTGTATGAATACTTAGGGCTACTATAAAAGTGTATGTACAAACTTATGCTTAGGGCTACTACAATAGGTAACTCAGATCGGTGTAAATATACTATAAGGCAGTAGTAGGACATATACGTAATAAACAATAAACTAACACTCCTGACAAACTAATTCAAAATTGGTATTAATTATTTCGTAGTGTTGGTCCTGTTTATAAGTTTCCTCTTTTTCTGCCTCCCAGATTGCGTTTCGGTACTTCCATCCGCACATATTTGCTGTTATCGAGGCCTCCGAGTCGGACTTTTCGGGATGACGCGAACAGGGGAGGATGAAATTCTTGTGGAAATGGGAGGCCTTTTTTCGAACGAAAATTGGATGTACGAAGAATCCGTCGCTGCTCGGGTGAGGAAGAAATTCTGGCCTTTTGAAGAAATTCTTCCTCCCCAGAGAGTATAACAAATTTGATTTTGGAAGAAATTCTTTCTCCCCAGAGTGTACAAAAATAAATAAAATAAATCATTGAAAAACTTTTTTTTAAATAATTTTTGTGTTTTTTTTTTATTTAAAATTTATTAAGGAACGCGTTGTTTAAGAAAAGCAGAAATAAAATAAGGAACGGAAACTTATTCCGAAGTCTTCAATTTTTTTGCCTTCGAAGTGGCCTTATATGTGTACGCGCTGTTTAGCTTTGGCGAAGGCGTCGCTTACGTAGTCGCCAAAGCTGCGGCCCTCCGAACGAGAAGATTCTAAAAATACCAAAAAGAAAACCATTTATAAATAAATATAATTAATAAATTCATATTAAAACGTACCAAACAAAGCGTCGTTCAAATGTGGAAATGCTGATAAGCCAATTTTGTCAGGACCCCCTGCGTAATTCATTTTCATGATTAGGTCATTAGCAAAAAAACGCTCTATATTTTTTTCCAGTCCTTCGGGTCCCACCATTTTCTTAAAAGCCTCGATCTAAAAGTAAATATTTTTAAAAAATTTGAAACAGACTAATTATATTATTACTTACATCGTTTGATGGAGTCTCCTTGATTTTATTATTTAACTGGGCTATTTCCTCCTCGGTCTTGAGGGGGAACTCTAGTTTCGGAGACACCAAGTGACTGCGGATACCCTCTAAATGAGAAAGTATTCTGGCATTCACAGCCGTCGAGGTTCCTAAAAAAGAAAATTTATTAGATCTGGTAAAAGGTGAAATTTTTTTCCATACTTACTCTCCATTACTTCAATTGTTTCTAAAAAAAAAAAGGATATATATTGGAATATTGATACGATCCCAGGATTTCCTTTAGACCCAATGCACCTGTTAGATTTAGGTGTTTGCAAGAAAATGTTAAAATATATATTTGAAGGAAAAACACTTGGGTTTAAGGTAAAAAAGTGCCGGCTAGGAAAATTTCAGAAAAAATTGTAGACCTCAAGCCATTTCTGCCTGTTGAGTTTGGTAGGAAGCCCAGATCTTTGGAAGAATTTCCAAGCTGGAAGGCAATAGAGTTTAGGCAGGTTGCCGTATACACAGGTATGGTAATACTGAAACAATTTGTTTCAGAGGAGTGCTACAGACACTTTTTAGTTTTTACCTGTACATACAGATTGTTATTAGACAAAAAATATGCTCATTTCTTAGGTGGCATTTTGTTAGCCAATTTACAGTAGTCTATCCGCCTGAATCTTTAACGTACAATGTACATAACGTTCTTAATTTAACAGATTGCGTTCGAGAACAAGGGCACTTAACCGAGTTTACTGCCTATAAGTTCGAAAATTGTTTACAAAAAGTCAAAAGAAATGTTAGGAAGTCGAATAAAATTTTGGAACAGCTTGTAAAAAAATTTTCCTCGCCGATTCCGTCTGCCCAAACTATGTTACTTGGAGAAAAGCGAGACAGGCACGGAAAAATTACAAAATATAATATTCCAGAATTCACATTATCGACAAAAATGACCGATATTGTGTGTTGCCTAAAATCTGGAATTCCTTTGAAAATATTAGAGTTTCGAACTGAAAGCAACGTTATTTGTTTAAGGGGGCAGCGATTTGCAAACAAGCGAGATTTTTTCAGCCTACCAATGCAGAGTTCGGCGTTAGGAATACTTTTAGTGGACGCCAATGTTGACGAAGCAATTGAAACTCATCCAATTGCTGAAATTTCATTTAAATATTTACACCTGCCACACGAAAGTAATGAAATAGTTCTCGTGCCTCTAATTCACTCCCTTTCCGATTAAAAATAAAAAACAATCAACCCTTTTTTTCTGAAGAAATAAGACATGTGATCACGCCTCTAGACGCCGACGCATACATCTACATAATTAAGACATCCACGGACACACATTTACATATATGTATACATCCTTATAAGGATAAAAAGCGAAATAACAATAACAAGTGTTAAATACAGTATTGTAATAATTACTAGTGATTGTTAATGTTTAAGGCATATATTAGATTAGCTGTAGGTCATATTAAACTTATAATAATTTATAGTTTTAGTTACATACCTTTTATTAAAATGCACTTCCACAAAACACAATCAAAAACGACGAAGCAGAAATAGTAGGGCTGCATCGCGATCTTCGTTGCACTTTGGTGTGACCACCACTGGTTTTCGCTAATTTACATAATCCCGACAGCCATATACGAGTAAATTCATTTTTCTTAAAGTTAAATTGTTATAAAAATAACATAGGTGGCTGTTTGGAACACATGCATATAATTTTTTCAATCGGTATGCACCCCAAACACCATTTTATATGTCCTTTAGTTATTTATGTATATTTTACATATTTATTAATATTTTAATCTTGTTAAGGGGGTCTTCTTTTTTTTGCAGTTTTTTATAGCTTAGTTGTGAATATGCCCCCAAAAGGATTTATAGAAATTCGAAATATTTAAGAAGATACAGCCTTTTTTGTGAAGCAAGGTCTTCGTCAAAAGGAGCTATTTTTAAAATTACTTCAAACTTCAAACGCGTTTATCTCGAAACCACGTTTTTCGAACTGGCGGCCATGATATCTCCATTATCACCATTCTCGGGTGACAGGAGAATATAATTTTTAAAAAATGTTTACTATTTTTTTTACACTAAACTACAAAAAATAAGGCCGAAATTAAATTTTTTTTTTTTTTGAATGGTCGCCACTTTGTCAAAAAAAATTACAAAATTATTGTCCACTGTCACCCGAGAATGACATCTATACTGATTATTCTATAAATCAGTTGCAACATATAACAATGCAATACACTCGAACACTTCCTATACCCCTCTCGAGCTCTTCCACGGAAGAACTCACATATTTAACAAAACAATAACATTCGACAACCACCACGACTACCTTAAGAAATTAAACGAATTTAGAAAAGACAACACAAAAGTACAAGACTTAAACGCAAACACAGAAAAAAAGATTGACTAAATTAAATGAGGACAGAGAGACACCAGTCCCAGTCAAACCTAATGATATAGTATTTAGGAAAGAAAACCGTAGTAATAAGATGACACCGAGATTTTCACAACACAAAGTAGATAGAGACAATGGCGTCACCTTGCTAACACCTAGAGGTTAAAATCTACACAAACAAAAAATTAGGAAAAAGGTTAAAAAGCAACAAACACTAACACCGACACACTATAAACCTTGTTATTGATAGCCCTTTAGTCACTAAACTAAACATTAGCCCTCAATTGTTATTTACTAAGTAATCAAAGTAATAGCAAGTAATAGAAACTAGTTAAAGTTATATAGTAAGTAGTATAGTTTACTAAGTTATAGCAATGAAAGCTTCCAGAGTTCTGGAAGTCAGTCATTTTTGCAGATGAAAGCAAGTTTTGCATATTTGGAATAAAAGGAAAAAAGTTAATCTGGCGCAAGAGCGGAAAAGCCCTCGAACTTCCAACTGTGAAACATGGAGGAGGTAGAATAATGATATGAGGTTGTATGGCAGCTAACAGCACTGGAAATCTGCACTTCATCGATGGTATTATGGACCATAAGATATATATCCAACTGTTAAAGGATAATTTGATCCTAAGTGCCACCAAACTGGGGCTACAGAACAAGTTTATCTTTCAACAAGATGACGATTCCAAGCATACAGCTCAAAATGTCAAGCTCTGGTTGCTCTAAACCGTGAAATATCAACTCAAAACACCGTCACAGACTCCAGACTTGAACCCCATAGAGCACCTGTGGGATTTATTGGAACGCACTCAATCACATCGAAAACCATATTGCAGCAGGAATAGGCGAAGCTGAGACTGGGAAGTTGGTTAATTCTATGCCAAAGCGTCTCGCCAAAGTTAATTATAATTATATTATTTTTTATCGTTGTATTACAACAAAAACCAGACCTGCTCGATTTTAAAAACGCACCTTTTTCTGGCCGGAATAAAAGTAATTTTATTTATAAAAGGAAAAAAATTGGTTTACTCAGAGGTCTATTGATGTTTATTCCACACCACCACAAGATCATTCTGGCAGGTAGTTATTTTATTAAAAATTTATTTCTGACCCCACCTCAGATTTGACAACAAAATTTTTGCCGTGTTCACCAAGTTTTCTCGTTTTGGCGATAGGTCGATAAGTCCATCGCAAAAAGTTATCGCCAAGGTTGCCATATTGTTGGTGGAACGAAACAGCCAGTTAAAAATACGTATAAGATATAAATGAATACATTAATAACTTTAAAGGAGCGCCAAAATGGTTGTTTATAATTAATGCTATTTAATACGATTACTTAAATGGTCAAAATTGACCAAATAATTAATTGAGACCACCGGAATTAAAACTGTGAAAAATGTAGCAGCATCTTAGATGCCTACATTTGCTTACCTCCAGCTTTTTATACGTTTTCCTGGCTTCGAAATATGCAATTGTAAATATAAAAGGCTGTTCTTCACGTTATTTGATTTTCACCAAAAAATTAAGTCGGCTGCTTGAGCAAAAAGAAACGATGAGAAAACGAAACATTCCGACAGCAAACATTTGTCGAAAACCGAAGCAGCTAAAAACGAAAACGAACGCCTAAACCGACAAAATTTTACGATTACCGGAGCAGGCCTATTGTTTATTAACAAGGGCGGCCAAAATGCAAACACTTTTGGTGTTGCAAAAGAGACTTGCTCTTACTAAGTATTGGCCGGCCACCGTTACCTCATGCCAAAGACGTTTGAATCAGTTGGGAATTATATGTGCACTCGTGTGGTCCAAATTCTGGGCGAATTTCACGAAAAGTTGACCAGCAAAACAAGAAAATTCGCCCGTAATTTAAGAAAGAAACTAAACAAAGCAAATCAAAACTAAACTTAAGGAAAATAGTTAAAAATAAAAAAGTTAACCTTAAAAAATTTGATTTATGGTGGCTTTTCTTAATTTTACGATGCCTGTATTAAATTTAAATACACTTTTTTCGTAATTCTAAAAAATTTTTCTTAGTTTTGGGGCTCTTTTTTTGTAATCCAATTTTTTAAGATCTAAGAAAAAAATTGTATGATTGTATACCGTTTAATTCTTATAAAATGAAACCTTTGTCCCAATTATGATTTCAAACTATTAGGCATACATATACCGGAAAATTGACACCGACCACTGTAAACTTGTTGTACAGGGTACAGGAAATTCATCTAATGTTACCTTTCATACTGGCTTTTAAATGGCCTTGATCAGCGCCCACATCTGAAGCGTGAGGGAAAAGCAGACGCCTCATGAATAAGCCATGAGGGTCAGCACTAGTTACCAAAAACCATAGCAAATTATAGCCAAGGCAGGGGGCCGCCATCCAGTTGGAGGCAACAAAAAGGAAGGCCAGGGTGCAGTCCGAACGGCCGCCTATGCCGGCACTCAAAGTACTTAGCATATTTTGCTGCCGTCGGTTGGCAGTTGGTGTCTGCCCTGTCACAGTCCCACACCATAGAGACCCCACACGCGTCTCGGCATTCCGACAGAGGTTGCTTCTGCCCAAGCACTAAAAGTCTTAATTATATGAAAAGGTGAAAGGCACACACGGGACGGCTAGTGCATAATGATACCAAAATGTTCGACACATACTAGGAGCTCGGAACTCGGAGCCAAAAGCTTAAGGGATATTAAAGCATGGGGAGAACGTTTTACTTGTCGGACAAACTATCAAACAAATGCACGCTTGGCTGCGGCAAAATTAAAATTATGTATCGTATTTCCTGCTGCATTTTAAGCAGACTCAGTTGCAGCTGCAGCTTATCAGCAGCCCTGCAGCTTGGCAGCACAGCAAAGCAAACAGACAGCAAGCGGAGGGGAGGCGGACGGACGGCTGGCAGGAGCGCACGGAATTGAGCGTTGCCTCTGTAAAAGCAGCGATCGCATCAGCGCAGCGGCGGTGCCCCAAATTAAAACAAAACGGGCAGCAGCTTAAAGCGCTCCAATATAAGATACACGATTGACTGAAAAATAATACGCCGCGTAGTCCCTCCACCTCAAGTGGGACCAATACAGAACAACAAAAGCAAATCGGGCCAATTTCCGAGTCCGGCAAAAGACGTGCTGGCGAAAGTTGATCGTTAGCTGAAAATTTCAGCTCTGCTCGAAAAGTTGTGCCCCAACTTTGCGTTCCTTTTTATGCGCTGTTATAGTTTATCGTTAAAAAGTTCACTGGCATAGAAAAACTTTCATTGGGATTTACGCAACAGAATTGCCGACGCGAGCCAACTTCCCTGGTTAGGTGGGCTTTACCAGCTGTGGGAGCGATGAAGGCAGCTCAAATTTTGGATTTTACCAACTTGGGCACAACAAAAGTGAACACAGGCGGGAAAGGAGCTCCAATCATTCGGCGCTGAAGTGTTAATAATGCACTTTGGTCAAGAGCGCGATGAGAGCGGGGCAGTGGCCCTCTCGGCAGACCTGCCAGCCTACTCTGCGGTCTGTTTGGAAGGTGCTAACGACCTATAGACTACCTCGGCGTCTCCTTACCGGGCCGTGCATCTATTTCGAATAGATTGAAGCACCGCCCAACTGCGTTCGTGTGCAATATATAAGGACGTGCCCCCACACACACGCGCTGTCGGGCTGTCACTTACTTCAGAAGCCGCCCCCAAGTCGAGATCTTATCATTCTCTCTAACGACCCACCTTCCCACTCCTTTGCCCGTGACAATTTCCCACTCCACGCCCACTAATAAACTTATACGGGCAGATACTGAGCCCTGTCTATGCGGCATGCTCGCCCGACATTTATATGTGCCAGGAAAACGTTTAATTAAGTCACTTGAATGCGTAACCGGTTGTCGTGGCATTTATTCTCAATGATGTTGCTAATGCTGATGACGATGATTATGCCTTCTTTACCGCTGTTGAAGATGCCGGGAAGCTACCTGCCAATGTTGCCCAGGAAACGACCCGTGCGATGTTCCTAGCTTCCATATATTTCAAAACGCAAACACACTCCACAGACAAAACATTTGGGCTCAATATAATCTGATCGCATTATTATGACACACATTAAGACAACATTTTACTGTTATATACATACAACATTAAAAACTTCAGCCAGAAACCCTCTTTATTGATTAGTGGTTTTATGCACGGTATCCATAGGGTGTAGATGAATTCAATTAACTCTGCATTTAAAACTGTGAGCGACAGTATAAGCTACATGGGTAACCAGAAATATAATATATATAAATATATATATCAAATATATTTTTATTTCGTTTTGTACCCACTTGGCTAAGTTCATCACTTGGGGAAATGTAGAGTTTAGAATTCAATACATTGCATACAAACAAACATTCTTTTCTAAATACACAGTGGTGGACAAAAGTCAACCACTCCTATAGCTTTTAAAGAACAAGTAATGAAGCAGTTTTGTTTTAAATTACCATTACTATTCTATAACCAACATTTCATTCTGATTAAACATAAACTTTTAAAGTTATAAACAAAAAACCAGCAAAAGGCACTGACAAAAGTAAACATACGATTTCTTACTTAGCACTTTGATAATTTTCAATTATACGGCTCTACTTTCGGTTCTCATTGTCATTACAAGAACTACTGTCAATTGTAATAATACGCAGCAAGGATATAATAAACAGGAAAGAAAGTTAACTATACATACAAACATACATGCAGTTCAGCAGTTATGCATTATAATTCCAAGTTTATTATACAATAACGATTGAACCAAGTCCTATTATTTCGATATTAATTAACAATAAACCACAAAATTATAAAACAAACTTGATCTTTGTGAAAAGCGGCAAGTAATGCTGACACCAATTAAGATTTAAATATAAATGTGTCTGGTAACTTCTAACTTCCGAATCAGACCTTATATTCAAGACTCTAACGTATTTATACGAAACGAGAAACGAATAAAAATAAAGCATAAAAAACAATTTGATTTAGCTGCAGGCGCATATGAAATGCAGGCCGGGGTTTCTTTTGGTGTGAGTTTTTATTGTGGTCCTGGTCGCTGTGTAGTGGAGGATAACATCAAAATCAACGAGAGGAGCAGCGAATGGCAAACTGACACAGGGACACAGGGATAGGGATAGGGGCGAGGACTGGGGCTCAAGACTCGCGGCGTGGGGCGTGGGGCGCGGAGCAGATTCGTAGTCATGCTGACAGGCAGCGGAAAGGACATTTGTAACGATAACGTTCATTTCTATTTCACAAGCCCGGCGACTGCTGTCTGTGCGTATGTGTGACCATTAATTTTGAGCGCGTTTAACATGAAAACTACATGGCAAAACTGATTTGGTGCAGGGCGCAGAGGATCGCACACACACATGCGGGACTGGACCCCGAACGACGGACACATAGTTCATGCCCGCGAGCCAACAATGAAACAGTTATACTACAAATAGTAAGCAGGGGGGCTGCAGAGCGGGCATGGCAAACCGAATGTAATGGGAAAAGCGCAAAAAGCGGGTCAGTGCGCACAAAATGCCAGCAATGATGATGACGGCGGATGCCACCGCTGCTGCTGCCTCAGTCGCCGGCAGCAGCGGAAACTGACGAAAGCGCAGAATAAAATGCTGATATTACCCAAGCCGTACATCAAGAGCCGCGGCATGGGCACGCCGAGGCAGGGCTGGAGATAGTATTGCGTATTTCTGGTAAAATAAAACGTCTGAGGGGAAAAATTAAAAAACGAAATGTATGCGGATGAAATAGTATACAACAAACCGGCGGCCCCGCACCAAAATGCAATCCATGATGTTATCACTGGCGTACGCGGCGTATGCGTATTGCGAAAATAAATAACAGCGCCCAGAAGCATGCTACGCATAGCGAAAACATGCCAAGCCAGCACACATGTAAGCAGCAACAACTGCAGCGGGCGAGCAGGATATTTTCGCACACAATATACATAAATGCAGACACAGCTTGTTTCAATTTCGCACTAGTTAAATGCTTATTTGTTTGTTTAAGGGCGCCGTGCTTCGGGGGACGTTTGGAGGACGCTGATCCAGACAGTCATACTTCTGATATATTAGGGTCTATATGCAGGCGGACTTCGCCATTTGATTAACTCCAGGAGCCCATGTGGGAGTGCATTGCTTAGGATGGAACTGCCGTAGACACAGCCATATCCCAGGACCCAGTTGCCACTCATTCAGCCGGTGAACGATTGACGCCTCAAATGATCGACTTCTAGATGGGCAAGACAAACGATTCAGCTGCAAATGCCTGTTGAAGAGGAGCGAACCAGACCGGATACCGTTCACGGCGACATCGTCGATAAACAGCCTTCATCCACATCCTGCCCGACGAACTCTCGACGAGCGGCCGCATCCTAGTCTGTTTGCACAAACAATGTCAATTACCCACGCCGTACACAGCAAGCCTAGTTCAATTATCACATCTGCCCCTCCTTTCGCCCGTGCTTCTTCGCTTTCCTGTACCTTAGCCCTCGGCTTTTACCTTTGTTTTTTTCGCCTTTCCATTTTTAAGTGCCATGCAAATAGCTTTTTGGCCAAGGAGCGCTTGCTTTCAACTGATTTCGATTTTTATTCTACCCCTTTTCCATTCCACATATTTTCTCATTTTTTCATTCGAACTCCTGACGTTACTAAAATCCCACATTTTGATTGGGACTTTGGCCCCTTGAATTTACAGAAGTGTGAGTGTGTTTTGCTTGTGGTCAGCTTATCAGCGAGACTCTTACTCTCCTTCTACAAGTCCATTAGCTTTTTGTTGGGCATTTTACGGTCTTGCTGCTTGCTTGCCACATCTATATGGGTGATAATTTATACTTAGTTCTAGGTATTGATTTGCAAGAGACTTTGTCTTTAAATGTTAACTCAAAACCAACAAATTGCCAGCTTGGAAGAACGACTCCTTTGGACCAATGGCAGGAAATCGAGTTGTGATACATAAATCTTTTTATTTGAACCCTACTTCGTGCATGACAGTTGAAATTCCTTAGAATGCATTTTTCGAGTTCTTTTATAAAGAGAAAAAATAAGTAAATTTATATTGTGAATTCCTAGCATACAGTTATCATTTATTACATTTTGCATCAGATACTTGACTTCATTATTGCGCTCGTTATGTATCTTTTATTCTGTAAAGAAAAGTTGCCAATATAACCGGCACAGGACACACAACTGCAGCGAGCTCCCTGGTGCTGCAGCAACGTAAATATTTGCCATGCAAAAAGTCGCCCTGAAATAATATATGTCTGTATCATGAATGAACGAATATTTGCATGGAAATTGCAAGCATACTTTTACCCCGTCCACCGATTCTGTTTAAAAGTAATCCCAGCACAACAGCATTTAACCAAATCAAATCAATCATTCCCTAGCCCCGAAAAATGCACTGAAAGAGGAGACTCTGTTAGGGCCCGAGCCCTAAGTCAGTCCAGCCGCAGTTAAGTAGATTAAGAGACTTAACCAAATTTAGCTAAAATTAAAATGCCATTACTAGTGCAATAGAACAATGCGCGCCCCATCCAAGCCTAAGCCAAGGCATATAAATAAGTGAGACCTAAACTAACACGTATGCCTATAATTCGCCTGTGTGCCGGCAAAGAGAGTTCTTTTCTGAAAACTAAATTAACCAAAAATGAACTAAAGCCAAAAGAAATTGCCGACTTTTCGCAATGGGAACCCAGGATAAACGGCAAAGCCGTCCATTTGAATGCCTGCCACGTCTCAAATGATGTGAAAACAGTGCCTCCGACAAACCGGCTGCTAGACAGGCACTTGTAGTCCTACATGTGTGCTGGCAGATGATGGCTCGTTGGTATGAGTATGGACTTGGGCAAGTCCCTAAGCTGATGCTAAATACCCCCACAACACGCAGGCGGAAAAATATTTGCTGCACGTGGCAAAGTCCACCGGTGGTTCACGGCAAGACAGACACGGAACATTGCTTAATAAAATTATGAACCACTCGGGGGAATTTGATCATTTTAAAGCGGGCGAAGGCGAATTAAAAACACAAACTGCTTAAAGTTTATGTGTAATTGAAAAAGACAAACTCGATCCGGCCAGTGTTGTGTGCGAGGCTGCAACTTCCGCAGATAAGGCATTATATTAACTTTATGTGGTCTAGGCTTGGCTGAACTTGGAGTCGAAGTTTGCCGGCTGGGAGAGAGAGAGCAGCAGTCCAAGAGTGATTATGCAAATTCCCAATCGGATCAGACTTGGCTCAGATGTCTACGCCAAGGGATACATTTATTTATGTATGCACTAATAGAAGGTATTTTTATACCCTTGAAAGGGCATACTCATAAAAATTATTACCTGAAATCGCCTTATCGCCCGTTTATTTAGAAATTCGCCCTAAAAAAGGATCCAAAGGCAAGTCGCCCTAGACTTGAGCAAAATTTGCCCGAAAATCAGAAAAAAAACTAGGCCCATTTTTTTACTGTAAAAAACTGGTTGTTTTAAGGGCTTTTTCCCTAAATATGGGAAACGCTTTTTCAAATTAAGGTTAAATTTCTCTTACATTTAGGGTAATTTTTCTTGAATTGAGGATAAGTGAGGTGAAATTGTGATTTTATTTTGTTGCTAAAGCTTTTTTTAATAAGCAACAATATTATTATTGTTGTAATAAATAATTTATTATAAAGAATAATAATATGGTGTTTGTTATCATACAACAACAAAAATAATATGATTATTGAAATGCTGCAAAAATCCAACACTTTTGGTGTTGCAGAAGAGACTTGCCCTTCCTAAGAGTTGGCATCGTATAAAATAACTTTAATTTTTGTAAATATAAAATAATATTAAAGGATCAGACCTCAGAATATACTTTAAAAAAGACAAAGAAGTTGTAATTTTGTTTTTATCAAACTTGTGATATATAACACAGATACGTGATTTATATCTTTTTAAAAGTTTAAGTAAAATCTTATAATAAATTAAATAAAGTCACCTATTAGAGTGGTAATATGTTATTTAGTTTAATTTATTATATGATTATACTTAAATTTGTTTAATTTATTATATGACTTTACTTTAACTTTTAAAAAAATGGTTATATAATAATTTTGTCTTTAAACCGAAAGGCACTATTATAGCATATCTTTTTCATGATGTCTGACAATTTAAAACAAGCTCACTATTCGTGTTGCTAGTTATAGTTCTTCTCATATCTGAACCTGTAGGCAGACGTGACTAAATCAACTCGACTAGTGAATCTGATTGAATATAAATACTTTAAGGGGTCGAAGAGGTCTTTTTTTTGTCTTTTTGGCACTAACCGAACGAGATGGTAAGGTTTTTTTTAACGCTATAAAAAATATTAAAAATAATAATAATATGTAAGTATGTAGCTTAATTAACGCAGTCAATAAATTATTTTTATATATTTATAAATGAAAAATTGTATAATTTCATAGTAAACTTTTAATGTAAACCTCATTTAAATTAAATATTCTGCTTTCACTTGCCAGACGATACTCGTAAAATTCAATTTGAGTTCCTTTTCGATTACTAGCATCTGAGATCCGTCGCTCAGGATTCCAAAAGGCCAACTGTCAAACTATTGCGAAATCTTTAAGCCAACTGTCAAAAACGTCGACTTCATTAAAATATCATAGTTATCATCCGCCCGCAAATGCACTCTATCCTTAAACTGTCAATTCACCAGTCCACCCAGCTTTCCTCCAGAGTTCTCTCCCACTATTGTGAGGAGGGGCTGCTTGGTGAAATGTTCACAAATTTCGCGCACTTCCGTTACATTGCGCATCCTTTCTGGCTGTTTGTTTTTCGGTGGCACTTCCTCCAGACAAACCACAACGGAAGCACAGCCGTGCACTTTTCTGAACCGCCCAACCTTCTCCCACACAAAGCATTTTTCGCTATGCTTAGGCCAATAACGAAAGGGGAAATGACAATGTGAATGCACGGAATGCCCGCCATAAAAATATACGGCATAAGAATGAAATATGCATAATAATAGTAATGAAGTCCCCTCTAGACTTGATTTTTATCCTTCTTCTAGATTAACAACTAATAGCAGGTACGGTTGAAATGCTCGGGGCAAAGCTGGTGGAATGTGGGGTTGTTTTCATGGAAGAGTCAGAGAATTATCCAAAGTGGAGCAAAGACAAATACATAGGAAAAAAACTCCGGCCAAGCCAATAAATCCTAATAAATCCATTAAACAATATTTGTATATATATCAGATCGAAGCCATTAAAATTTATTTCTGGCATTTTACTTTGAGAGCTAATTAAGTGCCGATATTAGTAGAAGCTGGCTGGATGTAATAATTGTGTGGGCCATTGGTTTCGCAGTTAATGAGCCGCAACAAGCTAGCAGACAAAACGGCATGCCAGAGTCGTTGGGCAAAAATGCTGGATTAAAGTTCAATTGAGCGGAGAGGGCAGAGGCCCGTAATTTTTCCCCTGAATTAGCGTCATGGGCGACTGCGTTTTCCTCTTTAGGACGCACCCCACCTGGGGGGGTCCAGGCTCTCTTCAGTGTCATCCTCGGAGTCGTCCTCGTATGGATCATCATGGAACTGTGCGTCCTTGAAGTGGACAAGCATAAATATTAAGCCCACAAACAGAAAAATTGAGACGAAAAAGTTGTCCCTCGCCACTTCCATCTCGATTGTCCCCAAGTACTTATTGATATTCCAGATGCATCCGGAACACTCCGGCTTCTCGCAGCAGGAGCCGCTACTCCAAGTGCGATTGCTCGAATCCGTCTGGTAGTCGATCACGCCCCGCACGCCGCAGCATTTGAACTCCTCTTCTATCTTGCCCAGCTCGTCCTTGGCCCAGAACTCGAGGGCAACGTGCCGCGCGAAGTACTCAAACTTCTCCCGGTACATGAACCGTGTGACCGCTATGGTAAGGGTATAAAGAAGGTCCACCAATCCAATTAGCACATACAAGGCAAACTTCAAGATGCTTGGGTTCAGGGCCATACGGATTCCAAGGATCGCGTTCAGAATGTAGACCAGCAAGGTCAGGCCGCGCACCCAGAACAGCCAGTCTCGTAGGGCAACGGGATAGAGTCGGAGGCCGGGAAAAATGTGGGACCTCAAGTAGTGGTGCCCAACAACGTCCAGCATAAAGATCAGTCCCACCACTATCAGCACCACGTTGATCTGCACTACGCAAGCACGCGACACGCGACACCAATGGCAACTCTTAGCCATCACGCACGCGAAGGTTCCAATGGATAAAACCGGAGTCGGGGGATAGGAAAAAAATGTGAATTCCTGTTTATTTACTTTGAAGTGAAACGAGTTCGGGCTGCCGTCGCTCTGAAGTTGCTCTCCACGCCCGCTGTTGATTTCGTCCCAGTCCAGTGCGGCCCTGCTCGGGTGGCTAATACCAACATTTGACTAGCCTCTCCTGCCCCCACTGATTGCCAGCCAGACTTGTTGTCATGGCTCCAAGTGTAAATGAGTTTGCTTCTCAGGAAAATGAAATCCAGCACCTGTTGCGGGTGGGCTTCCGCCGAGGGATGGGAACGCAATAACAACAGGCGGATGAAATCAAATATTTGTGCGGCGACTTCCAGCAAGCGAATGCCGATTGCTCATATGGCCTTTGAAAATGTGAATTTACAGCTAAGCAAAACAGTCTGCCACTTAATATTGAGTGTAAAAACATTAATATCCTAAAATACACATTCTTCAACAGGCATGTCCGCCGTCTGTCCCTCAGTTTTAAAGTTATCTCAATGAAACTTTGATGATAGTCTTCTGAATACTCCCTCTGCTATATAAGTCGGAACGGGCCAGATCCGACGACTATATCATATAGCTACCATAAGAACGATCAGTAGATGTAGAGAGAAGCGTCACTTAAACTGTAACTGTTAATATTTGTGTTGGTAAATATAGTTTAAAGTTGATTATACTTAATTTTTGTTCAACATATGCAATTATAATTTAAAATATATTAAACATTATAAATCTGAAATATTGTTATTTATACATTTTAAAAATAATGTTTTTGAAATTTGATCCGAACCAAATAATTATATGCTACAGTTTGCACTTATAAATATACATATGTACTATATATGCTGAAAAAAACAAAGTAATGTCAACATTCATCAACTAACCAATTACATATTGTATTTACAGTTTTATAGTGACAGTTTTATAGTGACAGTTTTATAGTGACAGTTTTACATGCACAGCTTAACATTTTTCTATACATCTACCGATTGATATGAATAAGATGATTGTGATATGATGAATTTCGATGTAAACGTTTTTATAAATGACTATTTTGACTCTTTATCAAAAAATGTAAATCAAAATTCATAAATAATACAAAATAACAGTCTCAAAGTAGATGCAAATATGTAGAGAAAATGCGAAATTAAAATATATTTCGTTTAATTATATAATAATATATTTTTATTTTCTCTTTTAATTACCCACTAATTTATTTGAAAGGCTTTATTAAAGGGTAATAGCCAGATTGGGTGATGCGAAACATTGCTACAAAGGAAAAATATTTTCCCAAATTTTAGTTAATATTAGAAACTATACGCCGCAGATATCGAACATTCCAGGATGGCTTTCTCTGCCTATCACATACATTTCTGGTTGGCACTAAGTTATAATACCCCTGCAGCCTTTGGGTAGTTTATACTTTACACTAGGCTTTGAGTCGTCCCGGGTGATATAATCCTTTAAATTACTCCTTTTTGCTTTTACTAACATGAAGTTGAAATGGAGGTATACCGGAACGCATGATATGGTAATGTGGCTGGCAACTTAAGCGTTCGATTTTCAGCTGCTGCCAATTGACTTATTTAATTAAAAAGTTTTCAGGGCCTAGCCATAGCACTTTACCCTTTTCGGCTGGTGCCAGCCTGTCATTGTTTATTAATTAAATGGACATGTTGCAGCTGAGTCGATTGTCGCAGCTTTGAGCTGTGGTGTCTCGCCTCTTACCAAAAGTTTGGACAACACATTTCGGATGGCTGTGAGAGGCTACGTAACAAAATCAATGAATGACTTTTGAGCACCTTTAAATCCATCGATTTGATTACTACACAAATCAGTCTGAAATTGAATCTTTTAATACTGGGAGTTTCCAGGTGCAGCCTTGTTTGTCCTTCTAAGGGGTAACGGATCATCAACTATTTATAAGCAAGTGTAAACTTTTACACTTCTACGAAGTGTTACGTACGTCTCATTAGTCAGTTTTTGAACAGACATGTGCGACCCTCAATACCGTGCAATGTGTCAGCCTAATGGGGAGAAGGGTTTCTAAAATTCGGTGTAGCCAGAACTAGGCATTTGCCTTAATTGATTTATAAAAACGACTTTGGGGTGCTGCTTATGAATTACCCAACCACTTTGTTGATGAGCTTATAATCACGCCACTAACAGCCATATAAAAGGACTCTGCCGACGACACTTGGGCTCAATAATTCAAAGTCAAGGGAAGCCACTATGCAGTTACGAAAGATCTTTCCGGCGATGTACACTCTTTCCGAGGATCTTCCGGCTCGCTCCCGGGACGCGACTCTGTACCTACTGCGCTGCATCTTCCTGATGGGCGTACGTAAGCCTCCCGCAAGATATTTCCTAGTCTACGTCTTGTGGTCCTTCGCTCTGAATCTGAGCTCGACATTCTATCAGCCCATCGGATTCCTCACGGGCTACATAAGCCATCTGTCGGAGTTTTCGCCGGGCGAGTTCCTCACGTCGCTGCAGGTGGCGTTCAATGCCTGGTCCTGCTCCACCAAGGTGCTGATTGTCTGGGCACTAGTCAAGAGGTTCGATGAAGCCAACGCCATTCTGGACGAAATGGACAAACGAATCACGCAGGCCAGCGAACGTTTGCAGGTTCATCGCGCTGTCTCGCTTAGCAACCGGATCTTCTTTTTCTTCATGACGGTGTACATGGTGTACGCCACAAACACCTTTCTCTCGGCGATTTTTATCGGAAGACCGCCGTACCAGAACTACTATCCGTACTTGGACTGGCGCTCCAGCCACTGGCACCTTGCCCTGCAGGCCGGCTTGGAGTACTTTGCCATGGCTGGGGCCTGCTTTCAAGACGTCTGTGTGGATTGCTATCCAGTAAACTTTGTGCTCGTGCTGCGGGCCCACATGTCCATCTTTGCGGATCGATTGCGCCGCCTGGGCACTGATCCGGCGGAGAGCCACGAGGAGCGCTACGAACGGCTGGTAGAGTGCATACAAGACCACAAGATAATACTGCGGTAAGTAGGCATTCGTGATATTCTAATTAAAGCTATAGACTAGTCGATGTTTCGATGTCAGGGTTCACGAAATTCTTCTTTCTCATTAAGGAGATATACAAAAAAGAAACAATAATTGCAAAAAAAAAAAAAAAAGGAAGAAGAAAGAAGAAAGAAAGGTAACCTCGGCATGCCGAATTATCAAGTTATTAAGCAGTACACCAAGCATCGTTCTATGGTTAGAGGGTAAGTTAATTACTAGAAGTCTACTAGAATAAGACGGTAGTCTCTCCTCAGCATCCCAGGGTAGGCCACAGAGGGTGAAAAGCAAAAAGTTCTTTTGTACAGATTCAATACGGTTAATATGGACTCCAAACTGAGAACTAAGCGAACACCCAAATCGTCAACAAGAGTTATTCTTTCCAAAAAGCAGTCATTAAGCGTATAAGTGGCAAACTGTGGAGTCACACGTGAAAATATCATCAGCTTGCATTTGGTGCTATTGACATGTAATAAATTAGCACGACACCATGCTTGAAAGTTATTAAGATCCGAATGCAAGTCTGACTGGCAAGAGCTGTTCTTATACTGCAGGCAGAGTTTAACGTCATCAAATAACTCAAAATCCATTTAAGAAGATCGACGGAAAATTCGATTAGATAAAGTTCCTTACAAGAAGAGAGTGATTAACCGAGTCAAAAGCTTTACTGTAGTCTGTGTAAATCACGTCAGTTTGAAAGTTACGTTGGAAACCTATAATAACGAAAGAGGTGAGTTTCAGGAGATTTGTTGTGGTCGATCTTTGCCTCATATATCCATGCGGACATGGAGAAATTAAGGATCTGCATAAATTCTGCAAATGAGGAGTGATTACATTCTCGAAAAGTTTTGGAATTGCCAACAACTTAGACAACTCTATAGTTGCTGGCGTCCGATTTGCTACCTTTTTTGTGGAAAGGAATGATAATCGATTCCTTCCAAATAAGGGGAAATTCGGAGGTTTCTTAAGATAAGGTAAACACTTTCAGAAGGGGATTGCACAAAGCCCCAGCACAATACCTGAGCACGCAGCCTGGGATTCCATTGGGACCCGGTGAATAAACTGGTTTTACACGATGAAGATCCAAACTAAGGGAGCTTTCGTTTAAAATAGGACTGAAGATTAGGTTCGAGCTGGGCATAGCAAAAGAGTAAGTCTGATTTTAATTATTTGAGGAAGAATGAGTAGTTCTAAAAAACTCAGCAAAAGAGATCAGCGATGGCCTGATCAGAATTTGCTGTAGTGGTCTTAAATCAAAGCGAGGAAGGATATAAATTGGATTTACGTTTAGTGTTAACAAAGTTATAACACGTTTTCGGGTCTGAACCCTACAGCGAGTTAAATAATTTTTATAAAGCTGCGCGTTGACCATGGTAAAATATAACCGAGCGCTAAGATAACTAGAGAGAGCAGTAAGAGAACTGGTGCATTATAATTTATTATAAAGCCTAGACTTAATATTATATTTTGTTGGCCTGTCAGCTCTTTAGTGAACCAAGGTGCTTTACTATAAACCGACGGATAGGTTAACGGAACATACAATACAAAGAACGAATTCATGACATTGTATAAAATATCCACGCTGGACGCCTTGTCAGTACACATGTATAGATCGGACCAATTAAATTCGGAAATTAAGATATTTAGCTGTTGAAAGTTTGCTTTACGAAAGCAACGTACTTTATTGGCTAAGCGATCAGATTTCTTCTTTACGACAGTTCCCGTATCGATGGTCACTTCGAAAGTAGGACGGTAAGGGTCTTTAGGAAGCGTCAATGGATCAACTCTTGTTAAGTTTACACCTACAGGATTAGAGACGAAACACAGAACTAGTAATCGATTTAAATAATTAAAGACGTGGTTGACATAAGACAAGGAAATGTGAGGTCTATGAGGTCATGCTGTGCCGCAGTTTGGAGGAAGTACCATCTGATTACCAACCAGCTCCCGGTATATTGAAGTCTCCTAGAGTTACTAGTTGGTCTCTATATGAAAGCATGTTAAAAACGGCCTGAATTGCCAAAAGGTGTTTATTTTCATTTTTTTTTTTTTTATTTTTACTGTAAGTAAATCGAAATGAACCGAGTTTCAGTGAGCCAATAAAAAACTGGAAGGCTATAGAAACCTTGGCTTCCCGCAGTTAGCTTCAGTTCTAGTTTTACTTAATTTGACTTGTTTTGATGTTTGTTTTTTCAGCTATGTCGACTGTCTTCGCCCAGTGATCTCTGGAACTATATTTGTGCAATTCTTGGTAGTCGGATTGGTACTTGGCTTCACCCTTATCAACATAGTTTTGTTCGCTAATCTGGGATCGGCCATCGCAGCGCTTTCTTTTATGGCTGCCGTGCTGTTGGAGACTACGCCCTTTTGCATACTCTGCAACTATCTGACTGAGGACTGCTACAAACTCGCCGACGCTCTATTTCACTCCAACTGGATCGATGAAGAGACTCGATATAAAAAGACTTTAATGTATTTCCTCCAGAAACTCCAGCAACCGATAACATTCATGGCCATGAATGTATTTCCCATATCCGTGGGCACCAATATCAGTGTAAGCACCATAACGAACCGTTGATCGTTATAAATTACTGCATTTATTCAATTTATTTCAGGTTACCAAGTTCTCATTCTCTGTATTTACTCTGGTTAAGCAAATGAACATTGCCGAGAAACTAGCAAAATCAAATGATGACGAGTAACGAAAATTATAAATAAATTCAGACACCTTATCGCTCACTGATTGAACCCCAAATTTGCCGGGTTAGCCAATCTGAGTTCAATAAGCAAATTACATATTTTGTATTTTCATTTTTATGTTTAATATCTTATTATATTATATACATTTACATATATACATTATGTGTGTTTTAGTAACTTGAACTATTACATTTTCTTATTTCCTTATGCATAATAGCCACGCCCAGAAATATTAAAGACTAATTTCGTGACCTGTAATAGGAATTAGTAAATGATTTTAAGGTAATGGGTTACGCAAAACAAACAAATATATACATATATGTATGTATGTGTTTTGCCCTTGTAAAATAAACACGGAATCAAGTTTATTTTATTATTCTTTAATCTTTTAAATACCCCCATAAAATATAAAAGAGAATAAAAAATGTGATGCCTAATTTTAAAATGATCAAAATAATTCCCTACGTGTACATACATGCGTAAGCTAGTTTCCCAATTGCATCTTTTCTGTTAATGCATCATGGTACCAGTGATGTCATTTTTTTTTTAGCAAAAAAAGCTGGATTAACAAAAAAAAAAGCTGAAAAAAACGGAATTCAATAAAGAAAAAACTAAGAAAAAAGCTGATTTTTTAAAAACCATTTTTTGTTTGTTTAGGCCAAATCTGACGACGAAAATCCGCTGTAACAATTGTGATAGCGGCCAAACACCATATAAAAAAACTCTGTGAAAAAAGGAAGAAAAAAAAACTTTTTGCCTCGTCGATTTTGCCGGTACTCTGATGACGAAAATGATACCTGCGAAAATTGAATGGCGTTGCTAGATCAAGAGAGTAAACAGCTGATATGGTGCTATTGCAATAATTCATTTTATTTATTCTTACACTCCTAATGGAGGGAAAGTTCAAGGAAAAAAGTGGCATTGATAAGGGCTGTCAAGGCGAAGACCATTATATGGGATTTAACCCACAAAGGGCATTTTAATGCCATATTAATTAACAAATTCGTTTACAAACAGCTGTCCAGTGTGACCAAAGAAAAGTCCTAAACGCCATAAAAGGTACATTTTCATGACGTTTCATGGCCTTTCCTTAATTTTTTTGGTCACACTGGTTACAGAGCAAAATATTCAGCGATTCTGCTATAACACATGTTACAGCGGATTTTCGTCGTCAGAGTACTAGCCTAGTACTACAAGGCTTTAATTTGGCTGAAAACCCGAAAAACCTCGGCATTTGACCAGGGAAGGGTCAGCGTTTCTAACGCAACTAATGCCTGTCCCTTAAAACGTTTCCGCCACTGTCCTTGTAAGTTAGCACTTCATTCCAAAAGCTAACAGTGTCGTCGACATTTTGCATTAGGATTAGTTTTATGTCATCATAATG
>VNJY01004923.1:0-85217 GCA_008042715.1 Drosophila bocki | reverse complement strand
ATTACAATGATGACTAGGATGAACTTGTGCTTCGCGGATCGCTGTGCACGCTCTCGTTTTCACCATCCTTTTGCGTGTGTCGTTGGTCCTTTCGTGATGGAAAGTCTGTAATTGAAATGAGAAAAACAGAAAATTAAAAACTAAAAAAGGCATAACTCTGTCAAAAATGCCTTAATTTGCATTCGGAAAGCGGCGTTATGTTAGTTTTTATAAGGTTAACAAGTCTGCATACTTAGTTAGAAATTGAAAATTTTATCAAATTTTGAGAATTTTAATGATGTAACCCCTTATAACATTTTGAAAAAATTGATCCAAAATTTTTTTCTTCCGGACTTGGCCAGAAAGATGCGCCTGTTAATGCTGATCAAGAATATATATGGTTTATGGGGTCGGAAATGACTCCTTCAATGCGTAATGAGCTTCGGACTGGAAATAAAATACCCTGCAAGGGTATAAGGATACTAGAATATTTGCATGGAAAACTCTGGCCAAATCGCTGGGACTTGGCCTGAGATTTTCTATCGGAAAGCGGAGTTAGGTTAACAAATCTGCATATTTTTTTTACCTTCAATTAATTTAATAAATTAAAATTGTTGCTTTTTTGGCAGAGTTATGAAATTACTAAAATTTAAGTTTTAAAAAAATAATAATAAATATTTATACACAATTCATATTCAATATTCATTTGGTGCATTCTGGTCACGGACATGACCCGTCACAAAGAGATCCTCAACCTGTTCACCCAGAGCTCTTTTTGGAAACCCAGTAACTGGCATTTTTCGGTAGCCACTCGGAGGAAATCGTTTTGAATTTATGTCACCTGGTCAGCTAGGTGTCGCTATACTGCTCTACTCTGGCTCTTTATCCGTCGCTTTTCCCCATCCACCTCTAGCCCCCTCTCCCTCTCTCTCTCTCTCTCTCTGGTGTCCCTTTGAGGCGAGGCACCTTTGTGCTGCGGTGGCTAGCCCTGCAGGGCGGCGCTGAAAAGTATGCTACGCTCTGCGCACATGGCACATAATTGAGTGACAACGTGGTCTGAAACATTTGCCATGCGGATGCGGACACCGTGAAGTGTTGCTGCTGCTGCTGCCGCTGCTGCAAAGGGGTGAAATGAGGGGTACGATTGGGGTCTGGTCTGCTCTGGTCTGGGTCCTGGCCAGCACAGCTGATGCAGGGCATTTGAATTTGTAATGAGATTACACACAGAGAGCTTGGGGGGGCAGCAGGGAGATGAGTTGGCACACCTGCCGGCCAAATGAAATGTGTCCTCCTCTCTCGTCCTGTCTCTCCATCTCTATCTTCTTCTGTGTCTCTGTGTCTGCGTGTCTCTCTGTGTCTTTGCGGCAGCAACTGTTAATTGTGGCCATAATTAAGGTGACCCCGAACCGGTCGGCCATATGCAAAACGTGACGAGCTCATTAATTTTATATGCCTTATTTGCCATCTCTTTTTTGCTAATTGTACTTACTTCTCTAGCTATCTCTATCTATGTTTAGTTTTTAGTTTTTAGATTCTAGATTTCTTAAATAGAAAATATCAACTATAACTATTTCTTTTTAATTTAATCTTATTTTATATAGTACCTCCATGTTTATTTCAGTGTAATTCTACCTGCAGCGTTGGCTGTATCTCCATCCGCATCTCTGGCCAAATTCAGTTTGCTTTTTCTCCATCTTTTTGTGTTGATTTAAGCCCAGAGATGCACAGAGAATGATGATGAACGACGAGGAGGAACGAGTAGGAGCTATGATGATGATGATGGCTACGATGGCGATGACTCCAGGACGTTGTTAGCGCTGTTGCTGCCACTTGGCTGCTTTATGTCATTGCTGGTTAAGCGATGCGTCTAATTTGCAGCTGCTGCTGCCAAGCTGGACGGCCGCCCATCACTCTCCTCCTCTTCTCACAAATCCTCTCCAGCCACCTTTCCCGGTTACAAGTGAAAATTTGCATTTTGTGGAGGCGAAACTAAGCTGGAAAAGAAAGCGTAGAAGCAGCATAACAAAGAGAAAAAAAAAAAGAAAATTGAAATAGATATGAAAACTATAACTGAAAGTTACTCTAAGAATATTTTATAATTTATTATTATAATTTAAAATTAAAGAATGCAATTTATAAATTATTTATAATAATAATAAAGAAGATTTTAATATTTTTTTGAATAAAAAATAAAAGAAGCTTGAGTTTAACCTTTCTAAAAATATCTTTCGAGAAGCCTGGCCTGCGTTTAATAAAAAATTAAATCAAAGAATGAAATTTAAAATTATTAAATTATTTATAAAAATTATAAAGAATATTTTAATATTTTTTTTTAATTAAAAATAAAACAAGCTTGCATTTTACCTTTCTCTGTATATCCTTCAAAGAGCCAGGCCTGCGTTTTAGTGAAAAAATCCAAGTTACACCTGGTCTAGGGTATGGGAAAATACACCTACACACGCACACCCACAATCCGGGACACCTCCGGCAGTGGATAAAAAATTGTTTGCATTTACTTTGGCTGTCGCTGGTCCTGTTGCTCTTGGTGCTGCCTCCGCTGGCTGCCTTACCTCACCTCCTGCTGGCTTTCATTTGCTTCTGGCTGCTCCTGGCTGCTTCTCTTCTTCTCCCACTCCTCCTGGTTCTTCCTGGCTCCTCCTCCTACTCCTCCTGGCTGTTCCTAGCTCCTGGCTTCCCCTAACTCCTAGCTGCTCCTGGCTCCTCCTCCTCCTTCTCCTCCTCCTGGCTCCCCCTAGCTTCTGACTTCTCCTCCTTCTCCTGGCTTCCCCTAGCTCCTGGCTCCTCCTCCTCCTCCTCCTGCATTTCCTTGCACAAAATCCACACACCCAGCTAACCGCGTTGCTCGTTAATTTTACAGCATTTCCGCTAGCAATTTTCAGGCAACTCCCGCTGCTACTTGCTGTTGTTGTTGCTCTTATTGTTTTTGTCGCCTGCAAACCGGAAATGCAGGAAACGGATATTACACGCTCCAGAAAACAGAAAACAGAAGGGAAAAGTGCTGGCGCGTTGGTCTCTGGAATAATATGGAAAAAAAAAGAAGAGAGGGAAGAGATATGATGACTTTTGATGACAACGCCTGCAATTTGATGCATTTTCGGTGTTTAGACACCCCGCCGCCGCCGCCTGCTGCTGTCCTTAGGGTCCTTACCTTTTCCCAGGATTTTCCCTGCTTTTTACCAGCTTTTCCCTGCTTTTCCTGGTATCTCCTTTGGCCCCCGCGAAGCTTTTGCATTTTGCATTTTGCATTTTGCAAACTGAAAACGCAATTGGAGCGTGCAAAAAGGGGAGCCAAGGAACGCGAACGAGGCGCTTTAATTGCTTAGCCCATGGAATTGATGTCCTTCCACCGCCCCTCATCCTACTCTTTTTATGCCTCCTCTTTTTTTTCGAGTGTTTACTGCAGCAGCGAAGTGGGATTTCCATTTTGCCTGTTCAATTGTTGGGAAAATGAAATTATTGCAAGCCAGCAGAAAGGCAGGCTTCTTTCGTTTGGTTTTTCTTTTGAAAAAAGGAAAATCAGGTCACAGCTGAAATTGTAAGATTTTAAGAACCACCACCTATAAAAATAAAAAAAACTCTTCATTTTTTGTAAGATTTCATTGTTTTTTGTTTGGTTTTATTTTGTATTTGTTACTCTTTTGTTTTGTTTGTTGTTGTTGTTTTTTTTTTATTGAACATAATAATTTGTTGTTTTGTTAAGTTTGTTTTTTTGTTGTTGTTACTTTTAATGCTCGCTCACTTGTCGCTTGTTAAATTTGTAGCTTAAATTTAATTTCAAAATGCCCTCATGCAATTTTTAATTATTATTATTATTATTTATTTTCTGTTTTTTTTTTTTTTTTTTTGGGTGTGTGGTGTGTGTAAACTTATTTTGTTAGAATTGTAGCGTATTTTAAATTTAATTTTAATATGCATAAATTGTTTTTGCCCGTTTTCGACCCCGCAGCAGCTAGCTAACCTTTTGCTTTCATTCCATTAAACATTTTCAATATCGTCGGCCTTTTGTTTATTATTTAATGTGTTTCATTTTTCTGACTGTCTTTATGCCATACAAAAAAAAAAACCATATATATATATATATATATGTATATATATATATTTTAGCAATATTAATAAACATTTATCTCATAGCTTTTTTATGTTTTTATGTATTTTGTATTTTTTTTTTGTGATTTTTTTTATATTTTGCCTGTGTGTGTGTGTGTTCTGCATTTCGTAATTTGTGGCCTTTTGTTTTTGTTTTTAGTATAGATTAAATTGTTGGCTCTCTCGCTTTTGTTTTTGTTTGCTTTTGTTTAGTCTGCTATTTAACAATGTTGACAAAATATATATACAATATGTATATCTATATATATATATTTCGATTAGATATTCCCTTAGTCTGTGTCCAGTGTGTGTGTGTGTATGTAGAGTGTGAAGTGTGTGTTTTTTAGCTTTAACTTTGCCTCTAAGTTTCACTAGTTTCTTTTTTTTTTTAATTTCTCTTTAAAATGCCTTCTCTTCTTCCTTTTTTTGTGTAAATAATTATATGAAATAATTCTTGCCCGTGCATAAGTTAAATTCTTAAATATTTTCTTTCTTTTCATACTTTTTTTTTGTATTTTTTTCTTGAAGTTTTCTCTCTTTTTTTTTTGTTGTGTATAAATTTAAAATTGTCAGCCATTTGTTGTTGTTTTGTTTTTTCATTAATAAAAACATTATGTAATTTATTTATATTTATATGTTTTTATGTTTAATATCCATGCTCTTGTCCTTTTTTTAAACCTTCAACTTTTCGTTTTTTTACTCTTTTTTCTCTGTTTTTTATCTCTCTTCTAATTTATATAAAAAGTGCGTAATTAAAAAATGTTGGCGCCCGCAATGTTTTTGTTTTTTTTTTTATATAATAATAATCATTGTATTTATTCTTTCATCTGTTTAATAGCTAAACTTTAACGTATCATATCAGATACGTGTGTGTGTGTATATATACACACAGCAGTGTGTGTGGTAAAAAAAAAAAAAAAAATCAGAGAGAGTTGTGTGTGTATTGTAGTTTGCTGCTAAGCTTCTTTCTTTTTTTTTTAATTTAATTTGATTTGAATTACTTTTCCACTTTTCTGTTTTTCCGTTTTTCCATATTACCTATTTTCGCTTAGGCCCTGTGAATCTTGTTTAAAAATACTCTACTTTTAGGATAGATTTTATTTACAACATTTAAATTACTAATAGTTGTAATTTAGTAATTTATTTTTTATTTTTTATTTACTTTAATTAAGTAATTAACTTGTAAAGGCAAAAAAATGTAAAGAAAAATGAGAAAAAAGCTGGAAAATAGAGACTAAAAATATTAACAGACACACACACACACATACACTCTTCACACACACACACAAATTTAAACAAAATCGGACTAGACACAACATATATATATATATAATATAATATATATATGATATCCATTTGCAGGTTCCAAATATGTTTTGGGGGAGGGAGGACTTTTTCCGCTGGACTTTCAACTTTGAAATTTTCTTTACAACCAAGAATGCCTTGTAAACTCTATATACTTGAAGTATTGGTTATAGTAATTGCTTTAGCTTTAGTATATATTCTATATATATACAAATCTAAACGGATGGATTTTAGTTGCTTGAGAAAATTTAAACGCAAATGAATTATAAAAAAGGTCTTTAGACTTATGCCAAATATCTATATATAAATGTATATATTATATATCTAAAAAAAAAAAAACAAAAGATACAACACTTTATTCTGGACGCCAATTTTGTTAATTTTCGGGGGACTGCTTTGATAGTAGAGGCTAATTTTGGACGCAATCGAACAATTTTCTCACTTCACTAACAAATGTACCTAAAAAACACACACACATACACATACACAAAACAAGTCAACTGGATACAAAGGAAAAAAAAACATGAAAAACATATATATAATATAAAACACCTGAAATTGTGCTATATTTTTATAGATTTCTTTTGTATTTTTTTAAATCGTTTGTTTTTCTTCTTATTTATTTTTCCTTTTCAGCTTTCCTTTCGCTTTTATTTGTTATCGCTTGCTCAGTTTTTTTTTCGTTTTGTTTTGCTTTGCTTGTCGTTTTTGTTTTATATTTTTGTTTTCCTTTTCGTTTGAAATTAGCGGGGCGGTGCAGCATGGCGTATGCGTGATATTTGGCGGAACGAGCACGAGAAACAAGAAACAAAATCGCTGCCTTTTCGGTTGGATAAGCTTTGCATATTTTGCATCCGTTGCGATGCAGATATATATGCTATATATAATATATATAGGTATAATATATATATCTATATATATTTGGGTATTTATTAATTTAGTTATTTTAATTTATTAATAGATTTCTTTGCTTATTTCATTTTAGTTATTTATTTGTTTATTTTTTTTTAATATTTTGTATTTATTCACTTATTATTTTATAATCAATTAATTATTTAATTTCTTTTGTTTATTTATTTTTTATTTTATTTTATTTAATTTATGTATTATTTATTTTGTTTATTTATTTGTATTTTTTTTTTTAATTTATTTACTTATTTATTATTTTATTTATTAATTTTTTTTATTCATTTATTTATTAATTTATTTATTTATTAATTTTTTATTTATTTATTATTTCATTATTATTATTTTTTAAATTTATTTATTTACTTATTTTATTATTTTATTTATTTTTTTAATTTATTATTTATTATTAATTTTTTGCGGCTCTTAGCATTGTTGATAATTTAATTGTTTAGTTTGTTTTTCCCTCAAGTTTTAAGTTTTTGTTTTCAGCTACAAATACATATATGCATGTGTGAGTGTATTAAAATATCCCTTATCGCTTTACATGCGCTTCCTGTTCCATTGCCGCTTCCGCTTCCGGTTTCGCTTTCATCTACTCCCCTATCCCTCTCTCTCTCTCTCTCTCTCTCTCTATTTCTGTTAGCTTTATTGCCTTGGCATTGTCTTTGCTTTGTTACCTGGGTTGTATGTGTGTATGTGTGTGGTGTGTCTGTGTGTTGTTTTTGTCACAAAGAACTAACTTTCTATAATTAAAAATTGGCTTCTGCTTTTCTACTCTCATTATTCTTTGTTTTCTTGTTTTTTTGGCCGCTTTAGTTTCATTATTTTCATTGTTTAGGTTTATCGATTTAAGTTTAATTTTAGTTAATTTTTTGTGTGTGTTTTTTTTTAAAGAGAACTTTTGCTACGTTGGTATTATAATGCATGTGGAATCATTTAGCTTTAGTTTTACTGCTTATTGCGTTTTATAAACACTAACTTCATTTGTCTTATTTCAACTACTTACTTAAGCCGCCTTTTCGCTGCTCCACTTTCCTTCCTCTTCGTCTCTCTCGTTATTCTCCTCCATTTTGTTTTTCTCTCCTTTTATGCCTCCTTTTATCCTTTCTTTTATCCTTTGTTCACTTCCTTTTGCTTCCTTCACTTTCTCCATTTGCCATAACTTAACATACATTTCGTAATTCTAGTAAAAAAAAATTTGTTTCTCCCGTTCCGTTCTTCTCTTTTCATTTTTTTTCTGGTTTTTTTGTTTCTTTTTTTTTTTTTGCTTTTGCGACTGGCTTTTCCGGCCAAAACACACACTAATGCACAATTATTACTAGACAAAAAAAAACATAGGTTCGCTTACTAGTCTAAAGTTGTAAAGGTCTATAGAAAAAAACCGATCCGTTATGATCCTTCGTCATTATCGCTTTGTTAAGTACATCGTAGTGGTTGCGATCTGTTATCGTTATCGTTTTTCCATTTCCGTTTCCGGTATCCTCTGGCCTGTTTTAACTGGAATGCTGGGTTTTGTTCCAGCCACTTAGTAACGCTGCTGGTACTCGTGGTGCCAGCGGTTAAAGTCAATGTGGAACACAATGATGGAACCCGTCGAGAGGCCAGCCAACAGGTATCTGTGAGGTGTGGATATACCAAAAAGGTGTTAGAAAAGGGCTAAAGATATACTAAAATCCTAGAAATCAATTTTGGAAAGAGCCTTTTCCGTTTATTTAATTTATGAGAATTACTGGGAATATTTATAGATGGGAAAAGTATAATAAAAGTAAAATATAAATATTATAAAAAAAAAAGTTAATCTATATAACTTATTTGTTTAATTTTTGTATCGATTATAAACAACTATTTTGAGAACTTTTATAGATATAATAAATAAATCATCGATTTATTGTATCCTAAATATATCGCTTTATGTATCGAAACATTATCAATGTATTGATATTTTCTTCTGTAAACATGAATTGCTTTTTAACATTTTTAACATTTATAAAATACCAATAAAAAATATTATTTATTTATTTATTTATTAACATTTACAAAAAATGATGAGGAAAAATATATATTATTTATATATTTTACATATAAAATAAATATATTTTTTATAAATTTAATTTTTTGGCATTTGTTTCAAAATTAAAATTGATCATTTTTTCTAATTTATCAACGACTAAAGCTTGATTTTTTATTTATATATAAAAATTTCTGTGATAAAATACAGCAAAATTAAGGAATATATTTTCTATTTATATTTTCAATAAAATAGATATTTTAAATGAAAGTTTCGTTGATATACAAAAACAATAAAAAAAAGAAACAATGTATATATTGCACATTTATAGCAATGAAAAAAAGATATATTTAAATGTTAAATAAATCGAGAAAATATCTATAAAAAAAGATAAATAATAAACTCGTAGAAATCACTTACTTTTGATCATGGGTGAGGGCCAAAGACCGGATGCCCGCATTGCAGGCGGGGAAGGCATAAAGTGGTGCTAGGTTGAAGGTGCGCCACACCTCCACGATGCCGCGATCGCCGGCGGTCATCAGGTATTCGCCATCGCGCGACAGCAGCATGCACTGAAAAAAATTACAAAAAAAAAAAATAGAGAAGAGGGGATATTAATAATCATATTTAGACATAAATTTTTAAATTTATAAAAAAAAAATTATACAAAAATGTAATAATTAATAAATTAAAATAAAAATATATACAATTATAAATTTATATTAAAATGTATAAAATTATAAAGTTATATTAAAATATAAAAAAAAATATTTACTTGTTCACTCTAATTTTAACTATAATTAAAAAAATATAAAAATTTAAATAAAAAATATAAATTAATATTAAAATATATAAAAAATATTTACTTGTTCACTGTAATTTTAATTATAATAAAATAACTATAAAAAATTAAATAATAAATATAATTTTATTTTAAATTATAAATAAAATAATTATTTGTTTACTGTAATTTTAACTATAATAAAAAAAATCTAAGAAAAATAAATTTAAAACTCACCTGTAGATTGTCGTTGTGCGTCTCATGGCGCAGCTTCTTGCCATTAATGGTATAGGCCGCCACATTCCCCTTGTCGTAATTGATGACAATGAAGCCCTCGCGGGACATGGTGATCAGTTCCGGGGAGTGGAACTCCGCGGGCGGGTCCAGTGAGCGCAGCAGGTCCCCAAAGGTGGTGTGAATCAGCACAGGACCATCTGTGTGTGGGAGAGAGAGGGGGAAAAATAAGAGAAACCAGGGAGATTAGTTACCGTCTGCTCCTCCTACTCCTCCTTCTACTCTACTCACTTGATGAGCCGGAAACAACCAGGCCCAGCTCGGCACTGATCACCACCGAGGTCACTGCCTGTTCGTGACCCGTCAAGGTGGCCCTAGGAGTGGGCACATCACCCTCACCCACAATGCTCTGGGTGCGGGCATTCCAATGCCACAGAAGAACCGTGCAATCTGCCGATCCGGAGGCTATATAGCAGTCCGAGGTGATGTTGCACTCGGAGCGGGCCATGCAGGTAACCACACCAAAGTGTCCAAACACAATCTGAACGATTTTAGCTGTGAATTCAAATTTTAAAAAAATATTTAAATTATGAATAAAAGATAAAAATGTAAAGATAGGAAATTGGAGTAAGTATTAAAGCTCGAAACTCACCCGTTTCGGTGGCAAAAACCCGGAAACTGTTGTCCCAGAAGCCGCAGGCAATGAGGAACCTGCTGTCCACGGTGGTCACAAAGCAGTTCGAACGGATCTTGAGCATTTGGCTAAAGTTATCCCCCAGATGGCGGCGACTCACAGCATTGCTATTGTTATTGGTGCCATGGACAGCTGCAAGGAGACAGACAAGAGTTACCTATAGAAACCCATATCCTTCTCCATCTCGAGTAGTAACACACTCACCCAGCACTGGATCGATGGTCAGCGGTTGATTGGAGCCCGGCGATTGTGGCGATTCCGCATAGCTGGGACTCTGGACGGAGGCGGTGTAATTGCAATTCCAACGATTCACCGCAAACTGATGACCCGCCGTCACGGTGACCACCGAGGGCAGCGACAGCTGCGGATAGGTATTGGCCGAAATGTGTATAACCGGTGAGTTCTGATAGAACTTGAGCATCTGGCACAGATCCTCCGGCATGGCGCTGAACATCATCGGCGATAGATGCATGGCCGAGCTACGCGGCGGATGCGGTTCCATCAGCAGCTGGCTGGGCGTCTGTCCAAAGTTACGAATTTGATTTTCCACAGCCTCTCGCATTACGGGATCCAAGACCCCATCGAGATCCACGCTGCCCTCGTAGGTGAGATAATAGAACACATTGGTGGCCCTAATGGCCTCCGGGCCACGTTGCTTATAGCCAAAAATCAAATCGATCCACTGATGCAGCTGGCAGGACACAAATTCCGACTCGAGTGCCATCCGATTGATGCGTACAAATTCCTCGGGACTCTTGGCCCACGGCGGCAGTTCAATGTCATCCACGAGAGCGCCATCCTCACGATGACCAAGCCGGTAGTTGGATGAATTGTAAAACATTTCGGGCAGGAAATACCATTCGGGTATCAGTTCCTTCACATCGGATGTGTCCCGCTGGCAGTTCTTCCACGACAACGACACCGAGCTGAACAGCCGGTCGGGATAATCAAATTTGCCGCCTTGAAGGGCCAGGAACATGGTGGTGAAGGGCTCCACACGCACCAGCCAGTTGAGGGTGAAGGCCGCCGTGGAATAGTGGGTGCCGTAATGGAATGGCGGTATGGTATCGCTATCCCAGCTCTCGTAACGCTCCTCAAAGTACGCCCGTCGCGAGGGATTCAAGGCTCCAATGGGCTTTGAGAGATCCCTATAGTTGGAGGGCAGGCTGAGATCCAAATCCTTGGACTCGTAGTTGGTCAGAACCCAGGGGAAAATGGGATACTGATTCAGGTCGTTGTATGTCCTGCCCGCAATCGTATTGAGGAACATCAGATACTCAAAGTTGCTAATCTCCCGTCGCTGCCACTTCTGGGTCATGTTGGAGTTCCGCATCAGCTGGCGGGGTGACATCATCGATGCCCGTCGCGTCTGTGGTATTCCATACTTGATGCCCACACCCACCCGAGGCAAGGCCTTGATTACCTTCTTCACCGTGTGCTGATCGGGAAAGGCAAACAATATGGATGTCCGGCTGGCCAGAAAGATCTCCAGAGCCACATTCTGCAGGAGATAGCGACGCGAGAAGATGGCACGCACCTCGGAGAAGTACCACTTGCCATGGAGATGATCGCAATACTTGAGCACTTCACCATCAATCTTCTGGAACTCGGGATGCTCTTCATCCACCTCGAAGAACATCTCTGTGCTGGTGATGGACACGGTGCCCGGAGCCACCAAACCGGGTGCTATCAGGCGAGCCTTGGTGCTTATGTTCACGGGTCCTGTGAGATCCAAATCCAGCTCACGATCTTCAATCAGAAGCTCAGCATCGTCCAGGAGCTCACCATTGTGCTGGCCCGAGGAGGGATGCGACCGGGACACAGCTATTTGGGTATGGAACTCATCGCGTGTCTGCAGTATGGCATCCTCGGGGCCGCCATTCTCTAGGGCCGCCTTTAGTGTGGCCTGCGGATGGGAGGATCCTCGGGGATTCTGGACCATTCGCTTGCGCCGACGGGCATCATCCTCCCAGGCATCCAGCTTCCAGTAGGGACTCTTTTGCACTGCACCCACAATGACACCGCCGCTGGCACTCGTGGTGGAACTGGAGCTGGAATCACCCCAGGCTCCATGACGATTACACATTATGTTTCGGACTTTTTCGAGCAACCGACTGGCTATGACATTGTCCCTTCGCCTGGCCGCTGTGATCAGGTGATCGCACATCCGCTCCTCCTCCCTCCGCTCCAGCAGGGTCTGTGCACACTGCGACTCAAAGTCGGCATGCTTGAGGACATCGTCGGCCCGCATTCGATTCAGGATGAACTCCGCCTCATTGGCCACCCGGACAATGTGATCCTTCATGGCGTGCGAGAGCAGGCGTCCCTCATTGATCAGCTCGATGAAGGCCAGACCGGCATGCTTTTGCAGGCTGTTTTGCCACTCCTGGGAGCAGAGGAGCATCACCAGCTCCACCACAGAATGGGAGTTCTTGAAGGTGGTCAGACCCTTGCCCTCCATCAGCAGCTCCTGGCCGTGGGAGCCCACTAGGGTCTTGGAGAGGAAGGGTGCAAAGTCCACCATTATTTCGCGGAGTAGAGGACAAACTGGTCCCAGGGCCACCTCCAATTTCTGGGTGAGACTTGCCTCACGCGAGGGCGTTGTCAGCGGCAGTTGGGCCACCAAAGCGGGCGCCTTCATGGGCAGCTCTTCGGGACGGGATCGCTGATTGGTGACCACTCCTTGGTTCTGGCCAGAGGAGTTGACACCTGCCGAGCCGGAGACATAGCCATCGGGCACACGGACCACGGATATCTCCGAGTCTGGCTTGTCGCCGCGTTCCGAGTGCACCGAGTGCTGCTGCTGTTGTTGCTGCTGCTGCTGTTGGTTAATCCCCGCCTGCTGCTGCTGCTGGCTAAGATGCGGATCATGCTTATCGGTGCTGCCATCCACTAGACCCACCACCATGCCAGCGCTGGCTGCCTGGACAGCGGCATCCTCGTTGAGGTTCACATCCGTCCAGCTCTCGTCGTTCGAGTGGCTGGGCTTGTGGTCATCGATAAGGATCTCGCTGGAGGACTCCACCTCGGGCACCTCGTTCTCCGTGGAGTTCATGTTCAGGGAGCCCACGTCCGAGTCCACGCTCTGCGTGGGATTCAAAGAGGGGGCGGGGGGTAGGAAAATATACGAAAAATATAGGAAAATAAGCAGGCAATCAAAATATGCATGGATTTTGGTTGGACAGAAGAGCAATCAAATGAGTCGTCGCCCACTTTCGTGTGGCGTTTACACTGAGCGAAAAGTGTTTGGCTAATATCTAAAATTATTTTTAATAGGCATGCGAGTTACTAAATACTTGCGAGTGTTGGAAAATTATTTACTTTAATTATTTAATAATTAAAATAATTTACTTTAAATATATAATAATTAAAATAATTTACTTTAATTATTAAATAATTAAAAATAATTAAATAAATAAATAATAATTAAAATTTTCTTTAATTATTTAATAATTAATAGTAATTAAAATAATTTACTTAAATTATTAAATAATTAAAAGTATTTAAAATATTTACTTGAATTATTTAGTATTTAAAATTTATTAAAATTGTTTACTTTAATTATTTAATATATTTAATAATTAAAATTATTTACTTTAATTATATAATAATTAAAATTTTTTACTTTAATTATTTAATAATTTATAATAATTATTTAATAATAAATTACTTTCATTTGGGTTTAAAATATTAAATTAATTAATTCATTATAAATTGTATAATTTTTTTAATTTAAATCAACTTTTCCTAACAGAAAAACAACTCAAAATTTGTTCTAAATTCATTTTAGTTTCTAATTTTTGTTCTCAGTGCATCCACTCTTTCGCTTATTGGTGTGCGTGGGCGTGCATGCTAGCGAGCGTGTGCGTGTGTGGACTTTGATGTATGCCTATCATTTGCACATTAATTATGCACATTGGACTATAAATCAAAATTCCCAAGTCCTGGCCTCCGTCCGTTTTGTCAACACATGCATTTGTCATCAACTCGACCCGAGCTTTAACCCCCCTCCAAACCTCTCCCCTCTCCTCCTGTTTATACAACAACTGTCACTCATCGGCAGCAGCAGCGGCGGCGACGATGGCGGTGACAGTTTGTCAAGTGATTTGCATAAAAGTAGTCCAGATTTCCCCACAAACTCTCTCTCTCCCTCTCTCTCTCTTCAAGCTCAAGCTCGAGCACTAAACCCAAATCCAGAGCCAATATTTTGGCCACAATTTTGGGGGCATTAGGCAAAACGCAAATGGAACGCAGCGAAATGGAATGGAATTAGAATGGACAATGCAAGAGGAACGGGGAATGTGAAATGGAACACGAGCCACAAATTTTGTTAAGCGTTTGACAAATGTCAGCTGTCAGACAGGAACACTCAGGCAGGAACACGCACAAACACAAGTCTGTCATTTGTCCGTCTAAGGGAGACATGTCCGGTTACAGAGGGTTTAATCAGGGGTTCTAAACACAAAATGTATTATTTTAAAGATAATTTAGGATTCTTGAATTTAGATTTTGAAATTACTTGAAAATAAACATAGCATAGTTTTTGTTTAGATTTAAAATTTTTTAGAAATGAATGGATATTTTTTGATTAGTGTACTGGCAAATCCCAAGCCCTGAAACAGCTGTTGCGTGTGGCATCAGCTTGTCATCAACACGAAATCAATCGCCTTTTGTTTGCCCTCGATTGCAGAAGTGTTGTCCCGTGTCCTGTCCTGGGATCGCATCCCCCACCCCACCAACCCCCTTGGAAATTCAAATTTTAGCCCCAAAAACCCATTTCTCATACCATTTCGGGGGTTGCCCAATCTTGTCAACTGTGATATATGCACGCATTCATTAAAAGCAGAATGTGTGTGTGTGTGTGAGGTGAGCAAAGGAGAAAGAGAGGGAGGGAAAGCAGTGCACTTAGCAGCTAATCACTATGCTTGTATGTGTGTGTGTGTGTGTGTTGGGGGAGGCATAAATAATGCCAGTGTATTAGTTCATTAGAGGGGTGGCATCTCACCAAAAAAAGCGATAAAAGCCAAGAAAAGTGCTCTAGTGTGTGTGTACGTGTGTGTGCTTTACAGCTATGTATCACTAATTGCACAAGACATGTACACATTAACATATACCACACAGACACATATACACAAGAGCGGGGGATAAATCACAGGAACACATCTACACATCAACACAATCTAAGGACACACAGAGAGAGAGAAGAGAAGCCTCCGGCATACTTTTGGGACGCCACAAGGTGGCTTCAGTGGCATTTTCGGGGGGAATGGGGAACGACCATCATTGGAAATGGGTTTGGAAACGGGCATGGGCTCATGGTTTATGTGCTCGCTTCCCTGGATGCGACTCATTAAGTGCTTTGATTTGTCGGTGCAGATTACAAAATGAAACATGGATCCAACTTAATTGCAGGCTCGACTTCTCAGCCCAGAAATCAATAGGAGACGATTGCAAATGACGAGACAAAAATGGTAGAAAAAAAAGTAAACAAAGAGCAAGCAGAGAAATTATTAACATAAAAACTCAACAAATCTTTTCTATATTAAAATTAACACCAAAAATTCAACTAGAGTTAAGAAATCCCTTAAAAAGATGTCTAAAAGTATGTAAAAAAAATAATTTAGGGGTGTAAAAATCTAGATAAACTTGTTTTCAACAATTTGTAGCATACTTTTGGTGACATTTTTTGAGGATTTTAAAACTCCTTCACCTTTTATTTCTTTTCTCTCCCTTAAAAATGCAACTTCTCCTCGTTAAATAAATTTTTCAAAGAATAACTTAAGTCTTTAATTGCCCTTTTAAATTTAATTTTCTTGAAAATATAAACAAAATTCAAATGCTTTAATAATTTACATCGTTGTAAGCTGAGAATATGCCACAACAATTATAAATTTTTGGGCAGACAGACTGAAAATGCGAAAAATACACAAAGGCAAATAAAGAACTGTGGGGGACAGCAATTAAGGCTCAACGAAAAACACACAAAATCAAATGTAATGAGAGGCCATGAAAATGAAAAATAAAACCGAAAATGTGACTGAATTTCACACACATATATATTTTCTGTGTGTGCGTATAGAGTGTGTGTGTGTGTGTGTGTGTGTGTGTGTGTGTGTTAGTGTATGGAGTGTGGGTGTGGCGTTTTCAGTGCGTCAAAATGTATATTGTAGCAGTACGAGTGCAGTTTTTATTTAATTTTTTTGGTATTTTCTTTGCGGGTTTTGTGCTGTTTTTACGGACTGTCAAAAGCTGTTGATGTTTTGTTGCAGTGGCTGCTGCAATTGTTGCTTGTTTTTCTTAATTTTTTTGGAAAATGTTTTTCCAGGTTTTCTGTATTTTTAATTTTTGTTCTTTGGTTTACCTTTGTCAATTTTTGAGGCACCAATGGCTTGGGTGGTGACAATGGTTGTTGTTGAATTTTAATTGTTGCTGTTGTTGTAGTTGTAGTTGTTGCAGATTTTGCTATAGTTGTTGTTGTAGTCTTAGTGGTGTTGTTATTGTTGTAATGGGTTGTTGTTGTTGTAGTTGCTGTTGTTGTTGTCTGGTTGGCCTGTGACATTTATTTTATTTTGATTTTGGTTGTTGTCGTTGTTGTTGTTGTGATTTGATAATTTTGCATACAAAATTTTAGTTTTTTTTTTGTTTATTGCACATGCAAATGAAGTTTAGTTTTTCTTTTAATATTCTTTATGAGAAAGCACACACACTCAATCACTCGTAAAACACATGCAACACACTCATACTTGTTACTTTTGTATATATTTTGATATATATTTAAAAAAAAATAATAATAATAATAGTACTCACCTTGATCGAGGGCGGTCCACTGGAATGCGAATCGTTGTCTGCCAAAACCGAGGGATTATTCTCATCCACCACAATTATTTCATAATCACTATCCTGGATTTGGCGACCACCTGGTAAAAAGAGCAGAGAAATGGGTATTACTATCAGAATTCTTTAGATTCATTTTTTATATATATTTTCATATATATTTTCATATATATATATTTTCATATATATTTTCATATATATTTTCATATATATTTTCATATATATATTTTCATATATATTCTCATATTTTCAATAAATATTTTCATATTTCATAGTTACAATTACAGAACTAGAGTAGAAATCTGTAGAATTTACTGTTACAAAGCTGCAGACAAAACTCAAGTTAATTACAACCTAAAAATGTAACTCAAATGAAACAGAGAAGTAAAAAAAAAACAAGCAAGAAAAATGAAAAAAGAAGAAACATAAGCAAAACACAAAGGTGTTGTTGAAGGGGAGGGCGGAATTAGCAAAGCTCATAATTTGTAAGACTTGCCTTGTCCTTAGCTCTGGCTTTTATCTACAAATTAACCTTGTTTAACAGTTGGCCATGTCCTGATCTGGCTTAATTGAAATTTATGATTGTCCCCGACACGTGCACTCTGTCCTCCTGTGTCGCCTGTCCTGTCCTGTCCCTTGCCCTGCTAAGTGTGCTACACTTTCCTCTGCACTCCCTACGCTCTCCTTTCTTTCTTTTTTTTTTCGTTTAATTTTGCAATTATTTTCATGCACTGCCACGCCCTCAGCCTCGCCACACTGGGATTTACACAGGGCAAGGGGAGGGGAAACGGGGGGGGTCAGAGAGCTGGCCACAAATTACTTTTGTACAGAATTCGGAACGTGTTATCGGTTCCAACAGTTGTACAAACTGTTTTTCCAGCTTTTTTATTCGCTTTACGCCCCACGCTTTTCTGTTTTCTACTTTTTTTTTGCTTCTTCTCTTCCAGCTTTCATAAATTATCCCAAAGTTTTTCCCACTCTGTTATGGCTCTCCTGTTTTTCCCTCTTTTTTTTCTGTATTTTTCGGCGCGACTAATTTACATTTTTGTCGCTGCCATTAATTTTGTAATGGAAATGTGTGCTTGTTCTACCGGACACTCTGTTTAAAAGGATCTCTGACCATCGCAGAGTCCTTTAGGGTTTTTCTTTTTTTTTAATATCAGAGAAAAAAAAGCTACAAACTAGAGAACAAAATTTATTGTTCAGAAAAATAATATCGATTATAAAAAATATGAAATGCTATGAAATCGATAAAATATCTATAAAATATCAGGAAACTCTATTACTTTTATTATTTAAATTCATAAAAATTAATTAACCTTGCAATAGCTAAATCAAACCGAAGTAAATATTAAAGAGCTATATTTTTTAGTAAAAATAGTACTATACAAAATTCAATCTTTCTATAAAAATCTATAAAAATCTATGAAATAAATATAATGTATTTTTAAATAATTTTATTATCCTCATTATAAAAAAAAAATGGAACCTTGCAATAGTTTCGATATTATATCGAACCAAGTCTTACAAATCGATCAATTCTGTCAAATAGAAAATATTTATCGATGCTTTTTATACCTATTTTAACTCAAATATAAATTTAACCCAGCTAAAATATCGATATTATATTTTTTGAATAAGAAAAACTTTATACTTTTCTGTCCACTTAAATGTATTGAACATTAATTTTTTAAATTTCAGAATTTTTATTTAAAAAAAGCTACTTTTCCCATCTCGAATAATTAATTTAATTCGATAACCCCAACTCACTTATTTTTCCCTATAAAAAAACGCTTTTTAATAGAGTATTTCCTGATTCTGTGCTGTGTTGAAATATTAAAGAACCCAATTTTTTGGTCTCGCCATACTTTTTCTTTCCCTGGGCTTTCTGTTTTTCTTTTTTTTTTTCATTTTCCTCTGACCGACCGTGTGTCCAAATGGCAATTTTTAAAATGCAGGCGTGCCGAATGTCGTTTTATGGCCTGTCTGCGAAATGTTTTATGCGCACTCACACACTCTCCCACACACACACACACAGAAAACGAGAGCCATGTATGAATGGCAAATTGTATAATTTTCGTGTAATTCATTTTCATAAAATGTAAAATTAACGAATTATGTTTCATTGCCAGTGGAAGAAGAAGCAGTAGTAGGTGGCGGAGGGAAGTGCGAAACATTTTCCAGATTTTCCAGCTTTTACTGGCCTACGTGTGTGTGTGTAAGTGTGTATTGCAAATGAAGATAAATGAAATGAATTTTTGCTGACAGCACAAAAATGACGAGCAAGTTGGGAGCCAAACGAATAGAGAGAGAAAAAAAAGAAAACCAAAAAAAAGTCAGAGAAAATAGGGAAAATGTGGAAGAAAATTTCTAGACCCTGAAGTGTCAAAAAATTTCTAGCTGTCACTGTTCTAGCACAAGCTATACAAAGATAGATTGCAGTTTTTAAAAGCATATTTGGATAACGTGTCGGACATTACATCATCATCAGCATCACCATCATGTTGCTGCCTCTACGCTTTTGCCACAATTTCCTTCAACATTTACAAAGAATTTTAGTTTGGCTAAATAAAAATATCCAAAAAATAAACATAAATTCTGGAAATATATCCAATTTAACTAACAGAGTGCAATGTGCTTTAAACAATAAATAAAAACTAAAAGAGCAACAATTGCTTAAACTGGGATTAAGCTGAAAACAAAATGCTTTTTGATTGAAAGGCGATTAAATGATTTATCGAAATAACAGAGGGACACTTAAATGCTTTTACTAAATGTTAAATATCAGGTTTAAAAATATCAAAAGGCTTTGAATTCTTTAATCTATCGAATATTTTATATGAATTTCCACTCAACTATCACATATTTTAAGCAAAAATAACGAATAAAAAGCCAAACTAAAGATAAGGTCAGTTGTTTCTATCCTATACACACACTGACATTCATTATACACACACACACACACACATAACAGGTGAAAAAAATATACACAAACAATTCAAGTAGAAGGAGTTTTTTTTTTTCTAAAAATATTTTACATATTTTCTTGTGAGTGTTTTGTGAGGAGAAGAAGATAAGCTTAGCTACCAATACACAATATATATAATATTATATATATAAACACAAACTACGAGTACGGAAATGAAAGGCAAGGAAGTGAAGAACGACTAAATCAAAATCAGCAGAGAAATAGAAATGGAAATTGAAATATAAATCGAAATCGAAATAGAAATATATATATATGGTAAATAAATCAAATCGAATTGAATCGAATCGAAAGGAAAGTGAGCAACAGTCTAGCAGCTAAGAATATATATTATGTATCTATATATATATATGTAGAAGGAAAGGGGTGCCAACAAAGTGGTTATTTAAGGTATCTTTAAGTCTTTTAAGGGAAATGCCTGCTTTAAAAAGAGATTGTTTAAATTTAAGAAAATTAATTATAAATTGATTTAATAATGATGTATAATTTTTCAACAATTTAGAAGTTTTCTTATTTTAAAATTTTAATTTTATTTTAAGTGAATTCATTTTGTATTTAAGGTTTAATAAGTTTTCAATTAAACTATTTTATTATTTTAAAATAAATTGTTTAGTTTAAAAGGCATTAGTTGTTAGGATTTTAAAAATCAAAGCAAATTTTTTGAATTTAATTTTTGAAAAAAAATTTTAAATTTTATTTAAGTAAAATATTATTATTTTTTAATATTAATTATTTTTATTTTGAAATAAATCGTTTCATTTAATAGGAATTTTTTTTTTTGTTATTATTTTATTATATTATTATTTTTTTTGTTTTTGGTTTATTGATAATCAAAGTAAATTTATTTTAATATTATTTTAATTTATTTTTTAAACCTTTTACGATTTTATTATGTTTTTATTTAAGTAAACTTTATATATAATAAATAATTTTAATAAATTTCAAAATGAAATAAAAATACTTTCAGGCATTTTTCATAGAATAAAAAATCTCTTATTTAAGCCCTTAAAAAATCTGCCCAAAAATATGCATTCAACAAAAAGATATTCCTCCCCTTCTACAAATACCATAGTTACGGATAGAGATACCTAGATACATAGCATATACACATACAGATACATTCTAGGGTAAGGACGAGAGGATGTTTGGGTTGGATAGGTGCCAGTTTTTGAACTCTAAACTCTACGACATGTCGAACGAGCGATACCTGTTCCAGCGGATGCGTTGCGTCCATTGTAGCGATAATTATTATTTATGGCGCTCGTCTTGTAGCTAACGCCTCCATCCATGCCGCCACCTGCCACGCCCATATTCATATTGCCTGGGATTACATTACCCATGGTCATGCCCATACCAGTTACACCACCAGCAGCAGCAGCAGAAGTTACTCCAGTTCCTGGTACTCCTCCTCCTGCTCCTCCTCCTACTCCACCTCCTCCTCCTCCATTGCCATTCCTCAGGTTGCGCATGTTATTCATCAAACTCGAATTGTTATTGCCCGAGACAGAGCCCGTTCCTGGGCCAGAGCCATGACCATTGACCAGACCCACTGTCTGGTATTCCGCATAGCCATTCTGGGCAGGCGTCTCACCTCCATTCCTCATGTAAGCATGCGGATGCGGATGCTGATGCTGGTGGGGATGCGAATGCGGATGCGGATGGTAGCCCCCATTCTCGGGATAGTGCTTGCCATTCAGCTGTTGCTGCTGGTGGCCATTGATGAGGCCATAGTGGGTCTGCTGCTGGTGAGGATGGTAGTGTTGCTGTTGCTGCTGTTGCTTGTGGAGCTGGCGATGCGTCTGCTGTTGGCTTTGGGAGGCCAAACTGGACAGACTGGAGCTTGAAGCTGGCTGGGATGTGGCCGTCGAGCTGGCCGAGGAGCTGGTGGAGTGTGTGGCCAAGGGAGTGGGCGAGATATTGCCACCAAGTTGCTGCTGCTGCTGCTGTGTTGCTACTGCTGCTGTGGCATGTTGCTGCTGCTGCTGCTGCTGATAGTAATGGTGATGGCTGTGATTATGGGCAACCTGCTGCTGCTGCTGTTGTTGCTGGTAGTAATGTTGCTGCTGCTGTTGCTGCTGCTGCGGCATGTTGCCTGGGGCAGCTGCCACATGATTCTGATGCGATTCGGGCAGGAATTGCGGATAGACATGATGCGACCATTGGGGAAACAAAGGACGCGCACTGGCGGCTTCTAAAGTTTGTTATTTTTTGTTTTATATTTACAGAGTTTATAGTTTTTTGTTTGTTTTAATTTTTTTGAATTTATTTGGAATTATTTTTTAATGTTTATTATTATTTTCAAGCAGGGCAAGGCATATGGTTTATATTTTATATTTTATATATTTTTTAAATATATTTTATTATGTTTTTTGTATTTTATATATTTTTTATATATATTTTATTATTTTTTATATTTTTTTTTATATTTTTTAAAATTTATATATATTTTTTTTAATATGTTTTTATCATTTAGGTGGCGTGGCAAGGCGTGGCATATATTCAGTTTTCATTTTGTTCCGTTTTTGTGTTCAGTTTTTGTTATTATTTTTGTTTTTTGTATTTTTTTTAAATATTTTTTTGTACAATAAATCCGAAAAAGCAGCGTGAAATGAAATCATTGGTAAACGGAACAAAGAAAGGGAAACATAAAACCGAATAGTATCTCCAACAATGGACAGACATGAGTTATATCTTGTAGTGTTCTTAATAGCTAGTGATTATATATATATATATATAAAATATATATTTATGTATATATAGTAATAAAGGGGGGGAAGGGGGCCTCTGGATAGGAGTGGGGCAGTGAGTGGAACAATGAGGTGGGAAATAGAGTCAAAGGTGATTTAGTTTCAAAGAAAACTGTGGGAATTACACACACACGCACATGGGAGGGGGGGCTTCTAAGGATGAGGGGTGGGGTGGGTGCGCAGTGCGTTGGTTAATTGGGTGTCTTAATCATTATAAATAATATATATATATATCTTTTGTCACTGATCGAGCGGCATATCTACCATATATATACATATATTGTATATATAATAAAAAACGAGAACGAGAACGTGTCTCTGGGCTTCTCAGCCCAAAACACAAAACTAAAAAAGCCAAACAAGCTGGAACCAATGAGAAATGGAACGAATATATATTGTAAAAACCAAAAAAAAACACAGCTCTATACATATAGTATATATATATATAGAGGCAAATATAAACCAAAATGTTTAAGACTAGCGGCCGAATCGCAAAACAGAGTCAAAAAACAGAGACAGAGAGAAAGATAGAGAAAAACCATAAGCGAGCGTGAAGTTTTTGGTGCAGCAAGAGAAAAACGGAAACCAAATGGGAAAGGAAACAAAAAAGGAAAAGGAACTAAGAACGAAACAAAGAGCAACCGAGAAACTCAAGTGGAAAAAAACAAAAAAAGAACTGTAACAAAAACTAAACGAAATGAGAATGAAACGGAAAGAATGCCAGACTGGCAAAAGTTCCGTTTCCACCCGGTTCCCTTGAATATTGTATTGTCTCCTAGTAATTGAAGCTGGAAATAAAAGCGATTCTATAATCGATAAATCGATTTTTTTTAAATTTTAAAATATAGATTGATATCCATTTTTAGAATCGATTAAATAAAAAATGTTGTATGAATGAAAACGTTAATTTTAAACATTTTTTAAATTAACGAATTTGTTTATAATATTTAAAAAAAATGTATTAATATATATATATTTAATTTTAGATTTTAAACCATTTTAGTCTAATTATTTTTAAGTTTTTTTTTTTAATTTAATTAATTAATTTAATTTAATTTTTTTTTAGAAAAATTCGATTTACTAAATATCGCTTTATTTAAATTATTTTAATTTAAGATTTTAATCGATATATTTTTAGTTTTTTTTAGAAAACATCGATTTAATCAAAAAATCGATTTATAATTATTTTAACTATCGATTTTAATTAGAATTATTTTCATAAATTTTAATCGATTTATTTCCAGCTCTAATACTAATCGTTCCCATTATAAATTGTATAAAAAATTATCGATTAATTATCGATCTTTTATAAATATATATATAAATATAAAAATAAACACTTACCGCCGCCTGCCGTGCGCTGCAGCACCGGCGATTGTCGCTGGATCTGCGGCTCTGCCGGCGGCTCCAGGATATCACGGTATTTGGACACCATTAGCACTGATATAAAGTAGACAATGGCCAAGGACAGGAACTGGGCCTGCTTGGTCTCCTCCTGGAAAAAGAAATTTAAAAAAAGAAAAACAAAAATTAAATTACAATATAATTTTCAGAATATTTTATAAACTATAAAAAACTGAATAAAACTTTTTAAATATTTATTTCCTTAACTCAACACTCACCACATCGCGATAGATGACCGCCCGCAGGCGATTCACATCCATGTCCTGTAGCAGCTTCTCCGGATCCTTGACGGGCGATAATTGACCGGTGATTGACTCGACAATGTTCTGTGAAAAACAAAAACAAAGATCAAGTGAGGGCTGGAGTTAAGGTTCCATAACCCTTACCTTGGGCGAGGCCTGGGCCCCTCGAATGAGTGCCTGCAAATGTGCTGCACCGGGCACATCTCTGGCCAGGGCTCCCACATTATAGCGGGTCCGCTCCTTGCACTCCAAGCAGTTACGCACCGCACAGGTGCACACCAGGCGGAGGCATTGCCTCAGGATGCCGCCACTGGACATGTTCTTCTCCGCCTCCAATTCGCCAAAGTTCAGCGAGGTGGCAAAGATCAAGACATCGGCCATGTTGACCAGGCGCTGCAGGAAGGACACGGCCACCTCCAAAGGCATGCCCTGCGTGGGCTCCAAGACATCCAGTTCAGACTGAAAAATTGAAAATAAATTCATTTTGTAATAAAATTAAATAAAATATTGTAAAATAAAATATAATCAAATAAATTATAAAATTTCTTTAGAAAAAAACAATGAAATAAATTTAAATAATATTAAATAAAATAAAAAAAATTAAATTAAAAAAATAAAATTAAAAAAATTAAATTTAAAAAATTTAAATTAAAAAACTAAAATTAAAAAAATTAAATTAAAAAAATAAAATTAAAAAAATAAAATTGTAACAATAAAATTAAAAAAATATAATAAAAAAAATAAAATAAAAAAATTTAATTAAAAAAATAAAATTAAAAATTAAATTTAAAAAAAATTAAATTAGACTTAAAATATATTATTATATATAATATATTAAATATATTTTAAATTTAAAATTAATTAAATTCAATTTAATTACATATAAAAATATAACATATAAAAAAACTGGAATATATATTATGAAATTTTTTTAAAAATTTAATTTAATTGAAATTAATTAAATTTAAATAAAATTAAATTTTAAAAAATAATAATAAATTAAATTGCAAAAAATAATAATAAAATAAATCAAAATAAAATAATAATTCTAAAAAATAAATGAACTATAAAACTCACATTGGGCGATGTGGCGCTGGCCAAAAGCGGCAGCAATCCACCGCAGGCTATGATCAGGTTGTCCGCCAGCTGGGAGATCAGGTGCACTGTATTCACCACAAATATGGCATTCTCGCTGGAGTTGACAAAATCCAGGACGCTTTTCGTCGAATGGCTGCGCCACACCTGGATGTCCGTCTCCAGGGAGAAGAGCACATCGCTGAGCAGGCGCTGATGGATGTAGGACCACTTGAACTCCGGTATCCGGAAGGGTGGACGCGTGGGTCCAGGACTGAACATGGGTCGGGTGGAGCCCGATTTGGAGCGTTGCTGTTGTTGCTGCTTCTGCTCCTGGCCAGCTGCACCAGCGGGACCTGTAATGATGATTATGGTGATTTTATATTGATAATCCGATTTGTTGAGAATTTTTCAACTATTACTTTATATTTTAAAAAATGTATTTAATGTAAAATCTATAAATTTATTAATTAAAATCCAACTCACCATAATGACTGGCCTCCATTTGGCTGGCTCCTTCCACACCGGCAGCAGCCTGCTGCTGGGCTGCATACTCCTCATCCTCAACAGTGCCGCCAGTTTGGGCATCCTCATCTTGAAGCTGCTGCTGCTGCGCCTGCTGCTCCTCGACCAACAAAGAGCCAGCAGCGTTGCTCGGTTGACCTGCCTCATTTTTGGGCGTGGTCTGTGTGGTGGAATCCACCTCGGTGGGCTTTATGCGCACCGGCGTTGTGGCCGTCGTTGCTGTTGTGGCCTCCTTGGATAGGACTCGGGGCGACTCCTGTTCGGGGGCGGGCGAGGTCTGTGTGGTTTGCTCCGAGGCGGCCACAGCCTTGACGGTCTCATCGACAAGTGTGTCCAGGACTTGATTGACAATGGCCACCACTTGCTCCTTGGCATCGGGTGACTCTAGGGATTCCTCGCTGGGCTTATCTTCCAGTTCCTTCTTGCTAAGCTCAAGTTGATCTTTGTTATTGGTTTTTTCTGGACTCTGGACTTGTTGTGGTTTCTCCTCGTTGAGTTCTGGGTTTCGGGTCTCTTCCTGGGGAGTCTCTTCTTCAACCGAGACCAGAGCAGCTTCTACCACTTCCTGGACGATTTCCTTGGCGGCAACAGCGGCAGCCAAGCTTTCCACTTCCTCGGGAGCGGCAACGGGAGATTCTTTCTCCTTTTTGTGCTGTTCCTCCTTCAGATTCTCCTTTTCCTGCTGCTCCTCCTTTTCCTTTTCCTGCTGCTCCTCCTTTTCCTGCTTTTCCTTCTCCTTTTCCTGCTGCTCCTCCTCCTTTGGCAGCTCATTGTTGTTCGTTTCCTTTTTGGTTGCAGCCACTGTAGAGGCTTCTCTTTCCGCTTCCGCCTCGGTGGCATCGATCACCTTGTCAATGAGCTGCTCAACAATGTCCCTAACGGCCAAAGCCACTGGATCGGCTTCGGGTTCAGTTGTGACGACCTTTGCCTGATCCTTCTGATCCTGCTCTTCCGCCGGCAGGAGATCCCCTAAAGGTGCCTCCTTTACCTGAGCACTGATCTCTGCCAGCTTCTCGTTGTTGTTCAGCTTGTTGGCTGCTTCTTCAGTCTTTTGATTGCTTGCTTCTGGGCTGGAACTGGAACTGGGACTTGGACTTGGACTGGAGCTGGCATCACCGGAACTGGGTATAAGACCTGGCTTGGCCAGAGCAGCTTCCACTGTTTCCGTTTTTGCCGGCACTTGTTGTTGTTGTTGTTGTTGTTGTTGTGGTTCCGTTGTTACAACAACTATTTCATTGGCATTGACTTCCGTCTCCTCTGCTGCTGCTGCTGCTGCTGATGATGTCGTCGTCGTCGTTTCCACCCCAGTTGTGGGCGTTAAACTTGGACTGTTGTTGTTATTATTATTGTTGTTGTTGAGCAGATTCTTGCTATTCAACAGGGTAACATTCACATCCTGTTCGGGAATCAGCGTGGTCGCCTTCTTCTCATTGTTGAGTACACCCTGGACAACTTCGTTGACGGCCAGCTCAATCTCCTCGTCCTTGAGCACCGAGGAGGCTTCTTGTAGTACATCATCCACGGCCATTTTGCATTCGTTTAGAGCCGCCTCTGAGGATTGCAAAACCCGGGCCACATGCTGCTCAGCATTGAGAGCATCCTTGGCCGTGGCTAGTTCCAGTTCCTCTACATCCATGTCATCGCCCAGCTGCAGGGTCTCGCGCAGGGCTCCCAGCGAGGAGGAGGAGGAGGAGGCGGAACCCTCTTCGGTTTGGGCAACTGGTACCGGCTCCAAGCTCTTTTCCAGGTCCAGCTGCTGCTGGTCTTGATCTGGCTCCTCCAGGTTGCCATTGCAGGTGGTGGCATCGGTTTTCAGCTGCTCATTGTACACATCCGAGATGTTGGCAATCACAGACTTGGGCTCGGTCGGCTCTTCCTCTCCCAGACTCTCCTGCACCACCTCAATCTCCTCCAGTTCCAGCTCTTCAACTTCCTCCTCCACCACGGGCGGCACATCCTCCAGCGAGGCTATGGAAACGGCAGCCTTGACGGCAGCAGCTGCTCCACTTCCCACCTGACTTGAAGGTGGTGGTGGTGGTGCTGCTACTGCTGCTGCACCCACAACTCCATTCTGCTGCTGATGCAACTCCTCACGCTCCCAGCCACTGATTGTGCTAATGGGTCGTGCCTGACGCAGGGCAGGATCCGTTATATTGTCCGTTCTCTGGCGCTCATAGTGCTCGTACATCTGGGCAAACTGCAGCTTAAACTCCTCGTATGACACTTTCGAGTGGACAATGGCCAGAGTGTCGACCCACACCCGCCAGCCGCCATACTCATGCTTGATGGCATGATGGAGCAGCATTCGAAACAGGGAGTAGACCATGTCACTAATCTTCTGCTCCTCGCTGCTCTTCGGATGGATGTAGGCCATCGCAATGAGCCACTCCTGCCAGACGGACATTTGGAGAACGGTTCGGCGATTTTCACGATTGCTATTACACAGCAGGGTCATGTCCTGCAGGAATAGCTTCTTTACATCGATCAGGGACTCGGTTTGCTTGGACTGGCGGATCAGAGTGGCCACCACCTTGAGGATCACTGTGAGGGGAGGTTGAAGATTATATAAGGGAAATTGTAAGGAAAAAAAAACTGATTTCTTGTTCAAAATTTTAGCTAAATTCGTCTTAAAAATTTCAGAAAATTTCTAGTATTTTTATGAGATTTTTTCTTAATATAAGGATATCTTTTTTTTTATAAAAAAAATCAAGTTTTATCTTGATTAACTGCTTCCTTATCTGAAAAATATGTCTTGTTTTTAAGTCTAAAACCATTTTTCTACAATTAAAAAAGTTTTTTTTCTTAGTTTTTAGGCTGTTTAACTGTTTTCTTAATTTAAGGGAATTTTTTTTTTGTAAATTTTTCTTGTAAATTTGAGAAAAATATATAAACATTTACCCTACAAAATGATATTGTCTTGTCTTGATTTTTAAAATCTTTGCCTTAAATTCATGCAAATCTTTTCTTAATTCTAAAAAAATATTCAAAGTTTCCGAAAGAATTTTCTTAAATATAGGAAAATATTTTTTAAGATTTTAAAAGACCCAAAAAACTCACTTGGATTCTCCAGACGATAGTGACTCTCCGGTTCAGGATGACGTGTGTAGAGAATCTGCTGCGAGATATGCTCCGTCATAATCTCGTAGAGGACATTGTATGTGGGCAGGGAGAGGGACTCCTCATAGAGAAGTAACCTTTCGGCCAGCAGGGTATAAAGATTGTGCGGCGACATCACGTCATATTTGCGTCTAGGGAAAATGGAAAAGGAAGGAAAAGAAATATATATTTTTTAAATATAATTCAAATATAAAAACAAATTTAATTATATTATATATAAATAATAATTTTAAATTTACAATTTAAAACCTGCAAAATGATCTAATATTAAATAATTCTTAAACACTCACTTGTGGGTGCTGCGCGAAAGGAAGAACCCAAGCAGCTTGAGGGCCTGCAGCCGGATGAGCTGACTCTCGGCCGCCAGCAGTTTGAAGATGCTGCGCACGCCGTGCTTCACATCGAAGGCAGGTACCATGGAGCTGGGATGCTCCGACATCAGTGAGATGAGCATCTGCAGGACATCGTGCAGGTTCTCGTCCTGAAATTAAAAACAAACAAACAAAAAGCCAAAGAAAGAGATTTAAAAGATATTCTTCTTTTTGGGGAGGAGCAGAGTTTCTGTCTTGGAATTTCTTGGTTACTTCACTCACCTCATGCATGGTGGTCAGATAGTTGAGTATGCTCTGCAGCTCATCCTCCTTGACCCCGTTGCCGATCATTATAAGCTGTTTGAGGAATAGCAGGATGTAGGCACGGATGGCCAGGATATCCTTTTGGGCAGGACGTGGGCCATCTAAGGGGGGGAAAGTTAAAGAATGGATTTTAAGGGAGAATTTTAAGAATAAACTTTAGAAAGATTTTGAGGAAAGAATTTTATAAAAGAACTTAAAGAAATAATTTAAAGGAAAAAATTCATGAAATATTTTTAAGAAATAATTTTAAAAGATAATTTTAAAGAAGAATTTTAAAGAAGAATTTTAAGAAAGAATTAAAAAAAGTTTTTTTCTAACATTTTTAATAAATTGAAATAAGAAAACAATTTTTAAATATAAAATAAATTTAAATTGAAATAAAAATAAATTTAAATTGAAATAAAAATAAATTTAAATTATAATTTTACAGTGTTGAATATCAAGGAAAATATTAAAAGTTTTTACTATCGATTTTTAATCGAAATAAAAAATCCCTTTTAATGTATGTATTAATACAAAATTAATAATTAATACAAATTAATACCAAAAAAATAAAAAAATAATTTGTTAATAAATGTAAGGTTAAAATTTAATAGTTAAAAAGTAACTAACCAATACTTAAAGTATCGATTTTTTTATCGATATAATATCGAAAACTATCCTTTTGAAATCAGGTAAAAAAACAAATTAAGAAAAAAATTTAAAATAAATTTAAAAGAAGAATTAAATACTTAAAAATAAAAAAAAACCCATCAACTACAAAAACTATCAATTTTTTATCGATCTAATATCGAGAGTTCAAGTTGAATCCCTCCCAATACTCACCCAATCCCTTTGGGATAATGCCACTCTTGGCTCGCGGATTCACCACCCAGTAGTAGTACTTGAGGGTATGCACCGTCTGGAGAACGGTGCTCACCCGCCGCACATTGCTGTAGATCTGCGTATCCGAGAGGAACTCGGTGGCCAGGTAGGAGTACAGTCGCGCCTGGACATTCGCCGGCGTATAGATCCACAGGGCTGGATTGAAAAGGACATGGTCCAGCAGCTGCCACGTGAGAAACGAGAAACAGAACAACTGCGGGGAATTAGTCAAGTAACTTATGCTGTCCTCGTACAACTCGATAGAAGGGTATTTTTGTGTCGTTGTGTGTGGGTTTTTGCTCGGAAAGGAAGAAGGGTGTGTGTGTGTACGGTGTGTGTTGAAGTAGTGTATATATTTAGTTATAGATTCAAATAGTAAGATAGATAAAGTCAAAAGGGGTTTCAAAAGGGGTTTCAAAGCGTGTAAATATTATTATATAGTATACAAATTTCCAAAAGGGAAATGTATATTTAGTGCAGTAATTTAAATGAGTTTGATTTCGGTATACATACGGTTAAACATGAGTTGGTTTTTGTTTTTTATTTATTTATTTGTTGGTTGTTGTAGTCAGGATTGTTGTTGTTGTTGTAGTTGTTGATATTTTATTGGGGTTTTTGGTTGGTTGGTTGGTAGTAGTTATTGGGCGGGGAAACCCAACATATAAAACACATGCAGCAAACAGCAAAACGGCATTCAATGTGAAACATAAAATCAAATTCCAACGGAACGAAACGGAATGGAACGAAACGAAATGAAACGAAACGAAACAAATTGCATTCCAGTTTGATTTAATGAGGATTTTTGTTAGCTTTCAAAGTTAAAGGGGGAATTTATTTAACACTTAACTAAACTAAATATAAGATAAAACTAAGCTAGGCTATGGTTTTTCTTCTTTTTTTTTTTTTGTAAATATATAAAGTTATGACTAAGTTAGATCTAAAATTTAGTTGAATAAATAACATATAGTAAGTAGTTTGTCTTATGAAATGATGTGGTTTGGTTTTTATATGATAAATCAAGGAGAGATGGGTTATATTATTAAAAAGCTAAGCTTTTTGGCATTTTAATTTTTATAAATCAATTTTAGTTATTCCTATATCCCCTCTATATTTTGACTTAAGCCCAGAACTAACTGCATTTCAGATTTCCAAATGGATTTATGACATCTAAGCACTCAACTTTAAAGCTCAATTAACGCTTATCTGGTAATTGAAAGTTCCACTTGGCTTAATTTCGACTTTGAGGAGAGTCACTCAATCTGTGGCATTAAAGTGCACTGAATATATAGTACATATGTATGTTTGTACATACATATATCTGAACATAATCCAGTTGAGGGCAACTTCTGGCTAGTGAAGAGGAGAATTGCAATCCGCTTTAATTTCATTCAGGGGGCCCCCGAAAACAAAACTTGTTAAGCCCTTGCCTCAACTTGTTGGATTGTCAAAACCAATGTTCGCCAATGTTGTTTCCATGGCGTTTCTGGCAACAATGCAACAAGGTTTTAACCCAACCCCTAAGAGCATCCCCCCCAAAGAAATTTCATACAGAGCAAGAGCCAGAGCCAGAGCCAGAGCCATAGTCAGAGTCACAGCCAGAGCCAGAGAAGTTTCCCAATTAAAAAGCTGCTGTGCAAAAAAAATCAAATAAAAATGCAGCACCTTTTGGTGCCACGAAAAATTTCTGTGCTCTGCTTTTCAACTATTTTTTATTGCACTCCAGTTGAAATTTATTCACAAGGGCGAAATGGATACGGATATATATATGTATATATGTTTCAGGGGAAGATATGCGAGGCGAGCAATTAGGAAGGTGCGATGCGGTGCTGTGAACACAACTTTGGCTTCAATTATCCAAATGACACATTGAACAAATTGAATGAGGAAACAGCAGGAGGTGGGAATTTCGGGTGGGAAGAGAGAAAACTGGTAAAGGAACAGGGAAAAGCCAAAGGCAAAAAGGCTGACATTGACACTGGGGGGGGGGGTTATTTTTCTTTGCCTTTTTCATTGGGTTGAGGTTTCGCTTAAGGTCCCCTCAAAGTTAATAAGATTATGCAGTTTATCGTTGCGGTTTCAGGGACAAACAAAGCGATGCGGAACGAAATGGAATGAAGAGCGGTATGAGACATGAGTTTATATATATTATATATATATATATGGAAATCGATGAAGAACGTTGTGATGATGAGATGAAAAGTTATGTACACAATACACAAAAGTTATGTTCAACAAATTACGCTAAACACAAAACACACACACAAAAATGAAACGAAACGGTATGAACAGTGGAACGGAAACGGAAACGTATATACTGTTATGTTACATTGGATATAGTAGTACGAGTATTTGGAATATATGCAAAGTACAGAGAGTACAGAGAATTCGAGAATTGAGCTTCACCTGGTAGAACTGTTGTTGTTCATGTTGAGATGTTGTTTTTTTATTTTATATTTTGATTTTTATAAATTCGGTTGTTGTTGTTGTTGTTAAGATTGTTAATATATATTGTAGTTGTAGTTGTTGTTGTGTATGTGTGTGTGTATCAAAATGAGGCGCATTGAATAGTTATCGATAAACGATCACAATTAGCAAAAAGCAGGGGTGTATTTTTTTAATTTTTTGGAATTTGAAATGGAGAAGCGCGATCATGAGTGTGGAACGTGTGGAAAGGGGAGTGGAGTTGAAGTGAAAGAGAGACAGGGAGAGAGAGAGAGCGCAGGGGAGAGAGATATAGTATAAATAGTGAGAGAGAGAGAGAGAGTGAAAGAGAGAGCAGACAAAAGTAGAAGAAGACAGTTAAGTTGTAGTTAATATTTCTTCTTTTTTTGGCATTTCACATTTTTGTCTTGCTGATTCTGGCTAGGGAAAGTATTAATTTTGATTAATCGCATTTAAATTTTCGAGAGAGCAGAAAACGAAGCATAGCGAAGCGGTTCGGGTGCGGTGCGGTGTGCCCAGGCAGGTGCAAAAGTGCAAAGCGAAACGAAACGGAACGATATGAAACGCAAATGGTATGGCAGCAACTGATCGCAACTCAATGGAACGCAGGAATGGAACAATTTGCTTTCAGCCAATTTTTTTAAGCTTATCTTTAAGCTTTAAGGACATGCAAAAACGGACATGCAAAAGACTATGGCAAAACAGTGTTAGGAAATTGAAATTAAAAGTGGTATTGGTTAACGGAAATTTATTTATTTAAAAGAAATTATTAATAAATACCAAGTGAATATATTTCTTAATTGTTTTCATTTTTTTTTTTTATAAAAAAAAAAAAATATTTCTTTAATATCTTAGTTTTCAGATTTAAAAACTTTTTTAGAAAATTATAAACAATTAAGGAAGTAAAAAATATAAACACACTGAAACAAAATAACAATTTTCCTTCTCCCTTAAGTAGTAGAACAAACGCTCTCTGTTCCACCTTTAAACTAAGCGGTTTATAGAATTCAATGGGCAACCAATGGGATTTTCATGGCGGAGAAATATATTTTCCGGTTTGCCGGCTGGCAAAAGGCGCAAAACAAACAAAAATACACATACTATATATATATGTATATATGCTGGTATATTAAAATGGAAGGAGTATATACACATAGATATTTATGCGAGTGAGTATATATGAGTACGAGTATATTTGCTTAAGAGATTCTCAAGTGCAGTTACTTATAACGAGAAATGTGAGCAGTTGTTTACGGTTGTGTTTACTTTTTTGAAAGGATTACGCAGGCCTGTGTTCAACTGTGCGCCATCATCATCATCATCATCATTTTAATCATTGTAATCATCATCAACAAAAGGCAAAAACACAGTGAGTGCGATAGATAGAGATAGGATGTATTCATATAAGTGTGTGTGTGTGTGTGTTTTGTTTGTATTGGTAGAGAGAAATAGAGACAGAGAAAGCAACAAACGAGACGAATTCGCATATCATTTTTGGGATTTCTTCTGGAACTTGCTGTATATTTTTTGTTTTCGCAGAGTTGGGTTAACATGCCACCCGGTTAGCAATCGATGGGGATTATTATCATATCATCAACATATATATAATATATATATATTCTTTTTTTTTTGGTAAACGAACGTTATAAATCAAATGAGGAATATTTTTTTTTTCATATTTTTGTGGGGTTGTTTGCATGCTAACCACCAACCCCTCAAAATATCAAACTTAAATCGAACTTAGTTAGTCGCAAATAACGTATAATACATACATATTTCATCACAAAAAAAATATATAGAATGGAGAACACGGCATGCCAACGACATAGCGCATACGCAGCGTGGTCCGCGATCGAATTTTTTCTTAACGGTAATTACACATAACATATTCTAACATAGGCGCAGGCATAGGTTTTATAATTATATATATTATATAGATATATGTATATATAGGCGAGATGACTTACCTGCTTGAGCAGCAAATCGCTATTGGCCGACAGGCAGGTGACCAGATATTTGGTGAGATTGAGAAAGGATCCAAGGACCTCCAGTGTTAGATGTTCGCGGGAGGAGCGCTGCAGCATGAACGAGATAACCAGGAAGCCCCGGTTCTGGATCATGTGCTGCTGCACCGTCTGGGAGGTTTCCACCAGTTCGCAAATGAAGCCCAGCAGCTTGGAGCTGTAAAGAAACAATTTTTAGAAAATATTATTGGTTGTTATATATAACTAAAAAATTAAATTATTTTATTTAAAATTAAAAATTATATTAATTTTAATTTCAATTAAAAATTATATTAATTTTAATTATAATAAAAAATTGTATTAATTTTATTTATAATTAAAATTATATTAATTTTGAATATATATTAATTAAAAATTATATTAATTTTAATTAAAATTTAGTGAATTTAAAATTATATCAATTTTGAATTTATATTAATTTAAAATTATATTAATTTTAATTATAATTAAAATCAGATTAATTTTGAATATAATTAAAATTATTATTACTATTAATTATAATTAAAAATTATATTCATTTTAATTACAAATATAATTATTATTAATTTTTATAATTCAAGTTAGTTAGTTATTTATATTAGTTATTAATTATAGCGAAAAAATTTAATTATTATAATTATAATTAAAAATTAAATAAATAAATAAATTAAAAATTAAATAAATTTTAATTATAATTATAATCATTTAAATTATTTTTTATAATGAATGTTAATTATGTTAGTTATTATATATAATTAAAAAATTAAATTATTATAATTTATTATTAACAATTATATTATTTTTAATTATAATTATAACTTTTTTATAATTTATAATTAAAAAAATATATATTTATATGCATCTCCAAAAAACTCACCACAACGTGGGATCCCTCTTGATATCCCCGAGGCCCTCGTGGGCCATGTCCAGCTGGGAGAACAGCGGAAATAGCACCTGTATGCCTCCAATCGAGTTCAGGGTGCAGTGTATCGAGTGCGTGACCACGGCCTTCACATCCTGCAATACCAAAATTTCAATTTAATCATGGCCAAGTCGAGTCTGGTTTTTGGTCTGGGCCTGAGTTCTGAGTTCTCGGGGTCCATTAATCGCCCAAGCTGTCATCAGCCTCGGGACACGTTCGCCTCCTCTCCTCTCTTATGATTTGTGTGTTGTTTGCACAAGAAATTACTACAAAATTTATTGAATAATTTTCCTGGACCTGGGCTCCATCCGGAGAGCAGCCTGCCAGCCTGCCGGCCTGCCTGCCTGCCATCCGGAGGAAACGGGGCCTCGGACCTTGGCTAATAAGAAATGCCAAGGCATGCGCCAGTGTCGTAAAATTTCTGCATGGAATTTATGCTGCTCGCTGGGACTTGGGCTTACTTCTTTGCCTCCCTTTCTTTTTTTTTTTCTTGGCATTTTTCACAGAATTGAACTTCACCTCACTGAGAAGAGAACTCACCTGCAACATGAGGGCATGCGGCGTGTGCACGAAATAGGAAACGTTTCCCTTGGGCGACGACTGCAGACACAGTTGACCATCGGTGGCCACCGGATTGTACATGAACACAATGGCATTCGATAGCTTGCCATCGTACAGCACCTGTTGGGATGAAGCCGGAGAAGTGTCTTAGTCAAAGATATATGTATATATGGATTATGTGGTATATATGTATATATATATAGGCTAACAGAGCACGAGTGAGAGCTGGCAGGGATTAGGCCGGGCTTTCGGCGAGTCATCGAGTGTGGCATCCGGCATCCAGGGATTCTTCCAAGGACCTGGCTTTATCTCTGGCTTTGTCTTTAGCTTTTGGCTCACAATAAAAAATATATATACATGTATAGAAACAAGAAACAGCACAGACACACACACACAACAAAGTGACCAGAGGAAAAAGCAAAGCCCAGCAGAGTTGTCAGTTTATTTATGTCCGGCAACCGTGACTTCATCTTGGGAATGTTAGAACCAGTTGGGAATTATAAGTTCACATGTGTGGCTACTTTTGTTCTACTAATTTTATGGCAAATTTGCCTTGATTTTTATGATAAATTAACCAGCAAAATAAGAATCTTTTTCTGATAAGGGAACTAAATAGAGTAAATCAGAAAATATTTGAGAAAAATTAGCCCTACAAAATTGTAAATTGCCTTTAAATTCATGAAAACTCTTGCTTATTTGTAGAAAGGTTAATTTTTTATAAAGATTTTTCTTAAATATGTATACAAATATTTTTATGAGTGTAGAAGATAGTAAAACTTGTAAAATAAATCTTAAAATGTGTCAAAATTTTTAGTTTTACTAAACAAAATCTTCACTGAACCGAGCTTAAGCTTAGACTTGTCGTAAATTTACTTTTATAGAGTTCCTACTGGCCTCTTGTGTCCTGCTTAAATCCTGTGCAAAATTCCTAATAAACTCTCTGCCAGGTCATAACAATTCACACACACAAACACACATTCAAATGTACCAGAATATATATATGTATAAATATATATACAATATACAATATATATACAGGACACGCATCGTTGCATTTCTGCTACTTGTTTCAGGGCAGAATTTCCTCGATTTTCCTCGAGCTTTGAGTTTTCTTCTCCTTCGGTGCATTTTGGCCGTCATAAAAGGCTGTGTATTAAGTGTGTGTATTGTGTGTGTCTGTGTGTGTGTGTGTGTGCCATACATGTAAGCTGGTGCTTGTGTGTTAGTGGTTTTATAATAATTATTGCTGCTTTTATTTTCTTCTTGTTTCTATTTTGTTTCTTTAACGTTTTTGTTTTCTTTTGTTTTTTTGTTGTTGGCGACTGGCTGCATAAAATTTGCTGCTAAAAATACTTCTTTGCGATATTTAAAAAAAAAAAAAATAATTATAAAAAAAAAATCTATAAGCACAAAAGTTTATAGAAATTAGCAATTAATAAAAAAAAAAGAATAATATCAATCACCGATCGTAAATAAAATACAAATTTATTTAGGAGAAAGAGAGGAAGTTCGTCACGCTGAGAGAGAGAGAGAGAGAGACAGAAGGGATCTCTCTTAGAAGAGAAATAAAATATTTTAATAAAATTAGAGATAAATTATTAACAGACATTTTAAACAAATTATATTCCTCTAGTTTTATAGAAAGAGAGACAGAGTTCGTCACGCTGCGAGAGAGAGACAGAAGACATCTCTCTCGCACTTTTAAAAAAGGAAATGAGAGATAAATTAATACCTGGCTTTTTAAAGAAATTATTTTCCTATAGTTTTACTATCATAAAATTTATAATATAATTATATATAATTTTATCCCTAAAATGCATTCAATATTTTTTGGGTGTATCTCTAACATTTTCTGGCTATATGCCCTATGTCTTACTAGTTGAATGGCCTTTGTTTGCCGCAACATTTTATTTCGCTTGGCCCACATTTTTCCACCATTTTCTTCTTGGGGATCAGACTTGTGCTCGTAACTTGTGCCCCCGCCGCTTTCCTTTTAAAAGCGCAATGTTTGTTGTGGAAATGTGAAAATGCGAATGTGAATGTGTGTATGTGTGTCGTGTTTTCCCATCCCATTAACTCAACTCCCGATTTGGCACATAAAAACAACATTCAAAATAACTAAAGCACTCACTTTGCCTCACCCCCCCTGATAATACCAGGTGAGAGAGGGAGAGAAGGAGAGGGAGAAATGAGTGGGAGGCACAGAAAAGTGGGCAGACTCTGTCTACACATAATGGCTGTTTCGGGTGTCCTGGAAATGTGGAACACCATAGCATATAGAAATTTCTCTAGGAATATGGAACATGCGCGGGCAGCAGGCGCCCAAAGACGCTGCCTTTGTCTAGTTCCGCCACCTGCACCTGCACAGGTGGGGGAAAGTAGGTAGGTAGCTAGGTAGGTAGGTAAGTGTACACCGTACACGCTACATTTACTTCCCCAATAAACTTCCGCGAAACGACTTTAAGGAGAACGAAGAAAATGTGTGCTCAAAAACCCCAAAAACTGATGCCATCGACTTAATTGCCGACGGTAACTTCTTAATAGCTTTTGCAATAACCTCCTTGGGGGGCTTTGATTTCAACACAGAAATAAATGAATACAAAATATATATCCTCCCGCTCTCTCCCCCCCCCGCCATAACGGGTAGTAATGAAATTTTAACAAAATAAACTTTCAGCTAACTTCTTAATTGCTTGCACAAAAATTGATGATCTAAAAAGTTTGAAGCTGGAAAACTATTTAATTACTTTCCCGAAAAATATATAGCAAGGAAAAGAGGTTTGATTTCAAACTGGAAAATATTATTTAAATATAAAAAAAGCTGGGAACTTAAAGAAAAACTGAAGGTAAGTCTTGAGTTTGTATTACAAAGAGTGCTTGAGCTTAAGATTTATTTTTAGCAGAGAAATGGCTATAAAATTAAAAATTAAAAAAAAGATGTCAAGTTTATTAATTAAAATATTAATTGAAATATATATTAAAATTCAAATTTTTAGAAATTATTTAGAAATGAAATTATTATAATTGATTTTTAAGGGATAAATAAATCGAAAAAAAACTCAAATTAAATAATAAATTAATGATTTTCTTGTTAAATATTTTTAAAATATTTTAGCAAGAAATTTACAAGTTAAAATTAATGAAAAAAACTTTTTAGCTTTTAAATTTCTTAGATTTTGTTGATTTTTTGAGCATAAATATATAAAACAAATTTATATTAAACAGAAAAATAAATGATTTAATAGTAAAATAATAATATAAAATATATTAAAATAAATTAAAGCTTCAAAAATAAATCTTTGAATTAAGCAAGCGATTTTTAAAGTACACTCATACAAATTTGTATCTAAAAACGCCCTAAAAAAGACATTTTCCAAACGTATATTTTTAAGAAATTTAAGAAAAAATTTGCTTTAAATTAAGATTAAAAAACCTTTTTTAAATCAAGAAATATTCTTCTAGAATGTAGAATATTTTACTAATTTCTAAGGCGAGTTGTTCCAAATATGGGAATATCTATTTTATAGTTATAAAAAATATATAAATTATTCTCCTACATTTAAAAAGATTTTCTTAATTTTGGGCCCCTTTTCTAAATTTAAAAGCAATTTTTCTTGATTTGAAACCGTGTAAGACCGAGTCGTGCTAAAAGAGACCGTGTTAAGCGAGGGCCAGGTGTAAATTGCCTGAGTATAGAATCCTTTGTTTTAAAACAAAAAACCCTCATATATACACACAAAAGTAAATCAAATTTGTGTTACTTAAAAATTAGCCAAACAAAATAAATAAATAATAGTAATAAATAAAAGTTTGCTTACAGCTTTCAGCTGGTTGACCTCCTCAGTGTCGGCGGTTGCCATCAGGGAGCTCAGATTGCTGGTGCTGGACATGCGACGCAGTTGCTCTGCTTGCCAGACGATAAATGATAATACAAAAAAAAATATTTATAAAATTAAAATCAAAACAAAAATTAAATAAAATAATAAACAAAAGATAAATACCGAAAGAAGCATTTCCGGTGGGCAAATGGCCCAGCGGATCGCTGTCGCCCTGTGTTGCATGTGCCTGATGCTGCTGCTGCTGCTGTTGGGTGTCCTCCGTGGAAGGTGTGTGTCCCGTGGGTGTGCCTGCTGCGGCCGGCGTTGCTGTTGCTGCTGCTGCAGCGGCGGCTGCAGCTGCTGCTGCTGCCGTGGCAGCATTACTACTACTATTATTACTGGCCAAAGTCACCGCATTGCGTGCGGTAAGTACCGCTCGAATTTTCACAAAGGCCGCATTCAGATCCAGCCTCTCGTCGGACCAATCGATGGCTCGCGCCTCCTGCTCGGCGGCCAGAATTTGGAATTGCAACTGCAACTGTTGCTGACCAGCGGCGGCAGCTGCTGCTGCTGCCGCATCGCCGGTGCCAGTGCCACTGCCACTCCCAGTGCTGCCGCCCACCACCGGCAAGGATGTTGTGGACGTTGCTGGCAAGAGTTGAAAGTGACTCACCCGCTTGTGATTGTCCGGCAGATTCAGATAGCACTCATTGTCGAATCGAAACTGCGACTGTTTTTTGGAGTTGTTGATTTTTTTATATAATTTTTTATGGTGTTTTTGTGTTTTTTTTTGGTGTTGGATTTTTAGTGCATTTTTGTTTTAATTTTTTGTTGGTAGTATTTATTTTTTTAGCGGTGCAGCGGACAGAGAGAGAAAAAAGAGCAAAAAGAAAAGAGAAACGGCAATATATATATATAAAATATGTATAATACGTATAAACCAATCACATTATTTCTGTACAGACAAGGACAAGGTTTTAGCTGCTGCTGCTGCTGCTGCTGCTGCGGCGTTCGGCTGTGCAGATTTGGTGCGCTTTGGTGGTGCTAGGACACCCACCCCACAACAACATACCCCCAAAAAACATAAGCCCGAGTAGCAAGTGGACTTACCTTGTAGCCGGGACCCAGGCGGTGCATCGCGCAAATTTGCTGCGTGGTCAGCGCCTCGCTAAACAGGTAAATCGCCGACATTTGGCCGCAGAACACGCGCTCCTCGTCCAACTCGGGCGTGGCTCCTATGTAGCACTTGTCAAAGGGCTGTAAAGAAAATCAAAATAAATTTTATAAATATTATATTCATTCTTAATTAAATGCAAATATAAATATAATTAAATTCAAATACTTACATCGTTTGTGGAAACAAACCAGGCCATTTCCGTGGAGGAGGCCAGCTGTCCATTAACGAGGCACTTGATTTCGCTTTTCGTCCAACGATTGTATATATACACTATGGCAATCATATACCACTGAAAAGGGGGGAATAAAATATATATATTAATATTTTTTTATATTTTAATTAATAAACTTACCTTTCGTGGCTGGAATTCGTATTTGACACAATGCTGAAAGCCCTTGCCCTTGACCTTCATGGAGGTGAGAACGAGGCAGTTGCCCACAAAGTGCGCCGTATAACCCACGCCCTTCGATGTCTTAAAGCTGCGAAGGGAAAAAAAAGTTTAATAAATTAAATGGTTAAATAATTTAAGTCAGAAAAACAACTTTCCAAAGTCTAGTACCATATTTCTTTAACTTTTTTAGCTTCTTTAACCTTATTTTGTAAAGGGAACTAAATGAAGCCAACGAGAAAAGAATTAATTATTGTTATTAATTTTTTTCTTTTAATTAATTATTATTATTAATTTTATTTACAATGTAACCTATCTGGATTTCATGCTGCTTTGCCTTAAGTCCATGGAAACGTTATTAATTTTAGAATTTTGCTTGGTTATTTAATCATCTATTTACTCTTGAGCTTTGTTAGACTCTTTTAATTTTTCTAGATTTAAGACAAAATTGACTTACTTTTACTCCAAAAGTACCTATGTACCTATGTAATAGCACATCTAATATCACATATGTATGTAATAACACCAACACACAACACCACACGTGTTTACCACTGCATAACCTATGGCCGGCAACCGCGACTTCATTACGGAAATGCCAAAACCAGTTGGGAATTATAAGTCCACATGTGTGGAATTTCTTGGTCGACAAATTTTAGGGCAAATTCGCCATAGTTTTTATGATAAATTGACCAGCAAAGCAAGAACAAATTGCTCTTATTTTAAAAAGTATACCTAATGAAGCCAATATAAAAAAAATCCCTTAATTATAAAAAAATATATATATAAAAATTAACCCTAAAAAATTAAATTGTCTTGTCTTGATTTTAAGGCGCATTGCCTTAAATTCATGGACAACTTTTCTTAATTTTAGATTAAAGATTAGATTTTTTTAGGACAATTTTCCTTAAATATAAAAAGTATTTTTAATATTAAAAAAAATGAATATTTTACTTAAATATTTATTATAATTGTATTAGAGTTACTCACCAGTAGAGGTAGGGCTTCTCCCGTTCAATATTCACCGAGTTAATGGGATCCAGGCGGAACCAGGTGGTAAAGGTGAACCCATTCTCGTAGGGCCACTTGGCCAAAGGCGGCAGGACCATGGCCTAAAAGTGAAAATCAAGCCAAAAATCAATTAGTTTAAATTGGAGTTGAATTTTGCTATATATATATCAATTATGAAAACATTTCGTGGGCAATTTGATTTTCTTTGACTTGTAACAGAGACCCTCAAGGAAAACCGCAGTTTTCTATACTCTAAACAAACGGAATAAATCACAGGAAATATACTTTTGAATGAGCTGAAAGGAAGAGGAGGAGGGAGAGTAAAAACTTGTGGCATTCCACACTTTGCAAAACTACACACGAATGTATTTCCTGTGGCACACAACCTCAAAGCCATTCCAGAAATTCAAAAAGGAAGCCCAGGCCGCAACAGGAATGGACAGAGAATTAAAAGGAAATGAGCACATTTGATTTATCATCAGTATGCTATATATATATATATTTGTATACTCTAAGCCAACTAATGGTATTTGCCAGCATTCAGTTCATAAATTCCATTCCAGCTGTTGGTAAAATGTATGACAATGCAGCACATTATTATTATTTCTGTGAAAATCCATGGGACATTATCCGCTTGAGGCATCTCAGGTAAATCATCTTCAATCAGATAATAACTATTTATGCATCTGATGGCCTCAGACAAAGCAGCAGAGCCACTTATCTTTCATCACAGAGAAAGTCAACATTTTGGTATTTTGTTGTCACAATGTCTTTTACAATTTTGGCTTTAGTAATTTTTTGATTGACTTTAATTAACTCGGTGTGGCTTCAAGTTAACCTGAAGACTTATTAATTGCAATTTATTTAATTTTTGTCTCGATTTTAAAGCCAATGTGCATATATTATCATTTGATTTATTATATTTCATTAATAAACAAATTATTTAAAGCTTTATTTCTGTGATTAATGGCCATCATTTAAGCAAGACTCTCTCTACCATTTGCTTTTGTATGATTTATTTATATTTATTATTTGCTTGGTTATTTAATCATCTATTTACTCTTGAGCTTTGTTCGACTCTTTGAACCTCTCACGCTCTCTCTCAAAGATCAAATTTCATTTACTTTGCACTTATCCTGCGGTCAGCCATTCTTCAAGGGGGACAATGGGGGCGCCCGTTGGCGAGGAGCACCCGGAGAAACCCGAGAAAAACCCGGCTAAATGGGTTAAGGCCAGGCGGACGTGACAAAGGCTGACACTGTTAGAGAGTTTTGCTGCGGTTGCAGCAACTTTGCACTCACTGCCACAGCCCGCAGCCACTGGTCCCGCCATGTCACGCCTCCATTTTTGCCCAGTTTTTGATTTTCCATACACTGAGACAAATATGAGTGCTCAAGAAGGTAAACAAAAATAACTTTTTGGTAAAAAAAAAGAGTAACAAAGCAAAGAATTTAAATTGCTATAAAAAATTTACACCAATACCTTTCAACAACTTTTCTAAATATACACTAACGGCTTTTAAGAAATATTCCAATAAAAAAAAAAATAATTTTTATTTTTAGACATTTTTGGTTTTAAAATATGCCTTGAAAAAGCAATGAAGATTTTAAATTGGTATAAAAAATGTACACCAGCTGTTTTAACAACTTTTGTAAATATACACCAACGGCTTTCAACAAATATTCCAACAAATAATACATTTTTTATTATTTTATGTTTTTGTAATTATATTAGAAATATTATTCAATTTCAAATAAATTTGTTCTTTTATTAACAAAAATCTTTCAAAATATGTTCTCTTTCTCTCTGTGCCTTTTCCTTCTTCCATTCCTGTGACATCAATTCGGATAGAAATTGGGGGAAATGGAGGAAACTGAAATGGTGCCCTGGTGATTTTGGGTTTTGGCTTTCCGAAAATCTCATTATTCGAATCGAATCCCGTCCTGTTGCAATCAGCACCATAAATGACATTAGGCGTGCTTGTGGATCGCTGATCGGCGGTTAAATGGGCGGTAGATGGGATGGGATTTTCACACAAAAAAAAAAAAGAGAAGAGAGGAGAGGAGTAATAGTGTCGCCAAAAAGCTGGCTAAACGAAAATTAAAAAGAGGCCAAATGCGTGAAAAGTCGGCGCGCGACTCGAAAGAGGGAATGCGACAATGATGATGATGATGATGGTGATGGGAAATGTTAGATTCGAGGATGTGGAGGATATTTCATGGGTGTGTTTTTTCGTGGGGGGGTTGGTTTTCCTCCTCCTCCACGATAGCGCGCCTTTTTATTGGACCATGTTCCCATTTGACTTCCAATTCACTTTATGGCATTTTTTATGCGTTTATGGGGCGATGGACACATCGATAGAGTGGACTGGTCAATCACAAATACACACACACACTCACACCCCAGGACACCACCCTCCGCACATTTCGAATTCGTTTTAAGTGCGATGCAATAAAATAAAAGCCCCCGGAAATGTCCATGGGTACACCCCTGGAGACCTCATTCTAGGCTTACTATAACATATATAGTATATATATGTGTGTTTCTATGCCTGTGGGCCTTTGTTCCTGCCAGTTGCATTCAATAAAAAATGCAAGCGACACAAAAGATATTGCCTGGCCTAAACTAGAATTCAATTCAACAAAAAATATCAGCTGGCTAGCACACATTTCATATTTAGTATTTAGTTGGGACAGGAAACAGGCATTTCATGGAAAGTTTTACACTGATAAGAGAATACAAAAAAGGGATAAAATATGGGATTTATAAATTTTAAAATGGGAAATGGAAAATATTACGAAATTTAAAAGAATTCCCATATTTTGTTGTTGAAACCCGTTGGTGTACTAGAATCTCTAGCATTTAACCTAGGTATATATACCATTTCACATTAGTTTGCCACTTACCGATCCCTTGCGACCCGGAAAGCTAAAGAAGACATCCGGCCCGTTGCGGTGGGGCATCTGCCGCAGGACATTCAGGAGCTTGGCCGAGTGCCGTGGCCATTTGGCATTAGTGGCCTTCATTGTGCCAAAGAGCAGCTTCAGCTCCTTTACCGTTATGCTGTAGCTGGCCAGCACGCCCAGCATTTCGATGAGCAGATCTGTAGATTAAAAATAAATAATTATATAATAAATTAATTTTAATTTAATTCAAAATTCAAAATAGCTCAAAAACACTCATTAATTTTCCCAAAATTAGGCTGTTAAATTTATTTATAGTTTTGATATGCTAGTCTAAGGCCAAACATAAGCCGCATGTCCAAGCCATTAAGTGTTGAATGTGTATGTGCGTGTGTGTTTCGAGATGGCCTAAAGGATATGCACAAATGCTGCTGACAGCCTCCGTGTTTGTGGCAACAATCAAGTTCCCGTTTTAGCTCAGGTGGCGGCAAGCGGCAGGCGGCCAAAGACCAAATGCAAATCCTAAATGCAAATGCAGCTGATGCAGATGCAGATGCGAAAACCGAATGCAAAGTCCTCGCGCTCACCCAAGTGGCAAGGACACGCGCTCTCACAGAGCCGAGGGGCGTAACGCTAAGAGGGGCGGCGGGCGGTGGCTTGGGGTCGGTTGAGTGGGCGTGGTCGCGGCAAGGCCATACGCTATATTGCATTTGATCTAGCACTGTCATTGCCAGACGCGAATGGTATTCCAATTTAAAAGGAAGGTCAAGAAGGGTAAGGGAAAGTTGCCAGATGGGCTTTAAAAAAGAAAATGAAGTGCCAGAAGAGCTTTAAACAAGTGCACAAATCTAGGGCAATTTTTCTAGATTTAAGAAAAAATTCAGTTACTTTTACTCCAAAAGTACCTATGTACCTATGTAATAGCACATCTAATATCACATATGTATGTAATAACACCAGCACACAACACCACACGTGTTTCAGTGGTAAACAGTGGTCATAACCTATGGCCGGCAACCGCGACTTCATTACGGAGTTGCTAAAACCAGTTGGGAATTATAAGTGCACATGTGTGGAATTTTTTCGATATGATAATTTTAGGGTACATTTATGGTTTTTATGATAAATTGACCAGCAAAACAAGTGTAATTCGCCCTTATTTTGTAAAGGGAACTAAATGAAGCCAACCAGAAAAGAATTAATTATTACTATTAATTTTTTCTTTTAACTAATTATTATTGTTTATATTATTTACAATGTGACCTGTCTTGATTTTATGCTGCTTTGCCTTAAGTCTTAATTTTAAAAACATTTTTCTAGTTTAGGGAGAATTTTTTATGTAAATCTGTTTCAATATAGAAAAATATGCTTATTTTTGTTGCCATTTGAACTGAATCATCTGTTTTATTCACATTTCCTTGTTGATATGAATAAATACATGCACTCCATTTATAAATATTTTAAATTAAAACTTGTTTCTTAACTATTTTGAATTAGTTTCCAAAGTTAATGAAAATTCCTATCAAAAACAACTAATATTTAATCGCTTTCAAATGGTAAACAAGTGGCCCAAGAATATTATTTAATAGCAAAGCATTAAGGACATTCCATCAGGCAAACTTTCAAGTTACCTTCGTGAGCAACATAGCGCATATAGAATTCAAGAAATTTTAATAGCCACAGTATGAAAGTTTTTGGCCAAGAGCCACATATACATATATATATATATATTTAGCCATTTCAGTCTTTAATAACACAGCCAAGATGATGACTCTTTGAGAAGTTTTAACCCCTCCCCGTTGAAACTCTTGCATTTTCAATCAAGTTTAGCCAAAAGCTTGGCCAAATAGTTATTAATTCCGGAGTTCAAACTGATTGCCTCCGTCGCCCTTCCACTCTTTCTCTCTCTTTCTCTCTGTGCCTCACTCTTACTCTGTCTCTGTTGCTTGGGCCCCCCTTGGGTGCCATGGGCGGCGGGCGTAGTCGTCGTCGTCGTTGTCGTCTGCTTGCGCTATTCCCAAACTTCATTTGTAATGCACACTAATTGAAATGGGACGCTCGGGCCGTTTTAATGCCTGGCCTGTTGGTTCACCTTTCCATTTCCCATTAGCCCACCAGCTTCCAGTCACCCCTTTTCACCTCACTTGGCCCCCCTTGACCCCTTCTCCAATGCATACATACAGTATTTCACACGGAAAATATATTTAAAAAAGTCTTAAAATATTGAATAAGAGTTTAATTTGTCTTCTTAAAGTTTTTTAAGAGGCTTCTAATATTAGTAATTTCCAAATATAATTATTTCCAATAATAATTATTTTTAAAAATATATAATTTTATATTTAATTAAGCAAACAATATTTATAGTGTGATTAAATCTTTTTTTGAATTTTTAATAAAATTAATAATAATAATTCTTAAGTATTTTATTTTATTTAAATTTAAAAATAAATATTGTATTTAACCAAAAAATTCTATAACTTTTTTGGACTTGTATTTCTTTTTTCTATATTAAAATTAAAAAGCAAGGGAAAGAATTCTAGATCTGTGAGCTGGAGATGCCTGGCTTGTTGCATTAACAATTTATTTATATTTTTTGTTAGTTTCCTAACAGTACTTCATTTCTTGTGAATATTCGTTAAAACATTAATAAACATTTGAAAATTCAAAACCATAATAAAATTCACTTTTTTTTCTGTCAGTGCACACACACCATCAACACGTTTCGGGTTGCGTGAATTAAGAAATTGAGTAACTGGCAGCAGAGCCTCCCAACCTTTGGGCCACTGGTTGACCCAAGTTTGGCAGTCGCCCCTGAAACCCCCTGCAACCCCCTATATGCTCCGGCATTCCCGGCGGCATTCCCAAGACGACAATGTCGCCCAGTTTGCTGTTTCAGCCTCCCCAGTTGCTGTTCAGTGACGCTTTTGCCGGCTTTTCTCCACTTTTCCGCACGCTTTTCCCTCGCCACAGCAGCAGCATCATCAGCATTTAATTACATTTTCTTTGGCATGCCAAAGTTTTTACTGCCCCAACTCATCATCATCAGCAGGATGTATATATATCATACTACTATATAGAGATATATATATATGTCTGATTTATATATATGTATAGAGAAAGAGAGAAAGAAGTGAGAGCGTTTAGCGCAACAATTTCTCTTATCAAAATTTTTGCGATTGCATTGCGGACATTTTAAGCACTTTAAGTTGCCTCCCAGGAAAGTAGGCAATTTCTTTCAGGAGAAAGAGAGAGAGAGGGAGATAAAAAGAGAGAGGGAGATAGAGAGAGAGAGAGAGAGAGATAGAGAGTGAGTAAGGGAATCCTAGAAGTTGCCACTCTAAGCTCAACTTTGGCCAAGACAACGAACTTTTAACTTATCTAATTTCTTGGCAAGTGTCACGTTTCGGCATTTGTCAGGTGACACAGACACACACGACACGAGAAAATAAGCGGGGAGTGTATTATATGTTACAGACAGACATCTACTAATGTACAGAGAAAGAAATAATTATAGTAATATAATAAGAAAAAATGCTTGAGAAAGATATCATCGGATTTACAGTGAAAGAAATATAAATTTATATTTTAGAATTATTATGCTTAAAATTATGCTTAAAAAATATTTAATTATATAATGTAAAAACATAATAATAATTTATAAAATAAAATATATATAATTGCATACTTTTAGACACCTTTTTAAGAGTTTTAAAAACCATATTGATTTTTGGAGTACCTTATAGTGTTTCATTAATTTCTTTTTACTTTTGTTTGCTTTAGTGTAAGTATAAAATTATGTCTTTGTTTGGAGTCTTCTTTTTTTTTTTTTCTTTTTCTGAACTCCCTTCCCTCCTACCCCCACTCTCACCCCCCTTGGCAAGTTTCACGCATACACACGCAGAGCTCAAAAGTCAGCGACTGCAAATTGACAGCAGTTACAGTTCGTTAAATGCGGAATGAAGAAGAAGCTAAAGAAGCTGGAAAAGATATGTGTGTGAAAGGTGTGGTGGTGGGTGGGTGGGTGGTAAGGAGCTGGGGTCTGGGGTTAGAAGGGCTTGTGGGTTGTGGGTTACGGAGTTGGTGCTTGGCGGTGAAGACCACAGATGTGTCATTGACTTAATAAAATCAAAATCAAAGCCAAAGGCACGCACATGCTTAAGGCATCGTGGTTCTGTGTGCGTTGTCCTCCATTGGGGGAGGGGAGGTATGGAAAAAACAGTTGTGGTCAAAAGTATAGGTACTGCTGAAGTGTGAAGATATTTTTTGGAGATTTTTAAAAAGTTTTTCTTAGAAGGTTTACGATTTTTTGTTATTGTAAAGGGTCTGTTTTTTCTTTAATGTAATATATATATTTATTTATTTAAATTTATATAAATATATAATCAAAAAATATATAATAAAATATAAATAAATAAGTTAATATTATTTTTAAACATATAAATTCCTATTATTTTGACCTCATCTGTTAGGTTTGGGTGGTGCCTGGCCCGCTAATGAAGAGCAAATTTGCTGCCGAGCTGCCTTTCTCTCATATCCCGCAAATTTTCCTGGATTTTCTACACACACACACACTCGTATAGCATAGCCCTTGGGGGTGGCAACTCGGTCTCGGTGGTTTTTGTTTTTTCCCCCAAACTGGGCGTGTCAGTGCTGCTGACAAGCGTGAAATTAATCGAGAGGCAATTTGGCGGACCAGCCAGACGCCGCCAAAAACCAAAGAAACCCAAAACGTAGCCCCTTGGTTTACACCCCCTCCCTCCCCCAGTATCCATTCAAGCCAAAATTCAAACAATAGAAAAGGCGGAATATTTTCGGTTACTGGAGGTTCTGTGGAAACTCAATTGTTCTGGCCAAACTCCATAAAGCTTCACCTGAATTATGATTAAAAACGTAACGATCCAGCCCCCTTACCTAACTTTTCATGATTTTCTAAAATATATATATATTTTACACACAATCAAGCGAAAATATTCACACTTTCTGGCATTTCATTTGTGTGTTTTTCAGTTTAATTTCTGTTTGAGAAGTCAACTTGCATAGTTTTAAGAATGAAAATATGTTGGGAATGCACAAAGACATTTTCCTTTTTTGACTTTAATTGGATTTAAATTTGGAAATAATTTGAAAAGGTTAAAGTTTTTCTTTAGTATAAAAAGTAACAAAATATATAACAAAAATATTAAAATTATATTATATGGTATAAAATATATTTTAAATATTTTACATACCTGCCACAACCGTTTCGGAGCGCTGCAGGCGGACCAGGACATGCTCAATGAGGCCAACATCTGTGCAGGCCTGTAGATTGCGGACGCTTTTGCGCAGAATTGCAATGAAGACGCTCCAAATCTCCGCCTGCAAATATAAAGAGAGATTTTTGTTTGTTTATTTATTTATTTTTTTTTTTATTAATATAAAGATATCAAAATCTTTTGGGAAAAACTTGAGTAGAAATGTGTGTGTGTATATATATTGCGAAATCAAAGTATCAAGTACTGTGATGTTGCTTGTCTTTTGGCCCCAGCTCAATAAGCAAAAGTGAAGTGGCTTCGAGTTGCACTGGGAAAAATGGTTTATACAAAAATATATATGTAGATAAATATAAAAATTTAGCAAACCTATAAAAAAATACATGAAATCGATTTTTCTTTTTATTTTAATTAAATTAAAATTAAAAAACAATAGATTTTTGTTTAATAATTTCAATATTTAATAAAATTTGTTTTATTAATACAAAAAATAATTTAAAATATTTTTAATTATTTAATAAAATTTATTTTAATATTTATTATTATTTATTTAATGTATAGTAATACAACAAATCATTTTAAATAATTAAAAATATTTAATTAAATTGATTTTAATATTTTCTGAAATTGTTCTCTGTTTACGCACACAAACAATCGCAGGAAGTAAAAGCAAAGGACCAAAAATAAGCAGCTCACGCGCCCGAAAGTATGCAGCACTTATCTGCTGCTACTCTCTCAAGTGTGTGTGCGTGTGTGGCTGAGTGTGTATTGTGTGTGTGTATGTATGTATGCCTAATGTAAACAGTCATTGAAATAAAGTAAAATAATGGAAAGTAATGGCAAAATAATCGCAAACCAAGACAGAGTTTTCTCTGCCATCTTTTTCCCTTCTTTCTTTTTCTACACCATTATTGCCTCAATTCTGGAGAACAAAAACAAAGCGTTTGACGGTTTTTTATGATTATTGCCTTTTGGTACACACACACACAGAGTGTACACACACATCTACAGATACATTTACAAAGAGACTGAGAAGATTGCACATTGATTGGCAATTGCAGGAAAAGCAAAGCGAATATCGTGTTGAATATATATTTCTGTATTTCAGTCACTCTCTCTCAGTTGTTATTTTCTTTTTTCTTTTATTTTCTTCTTCTTTTTTTCGTTTATTTCCACAATTTCGATAATGAGAAAAACAAAATTGAACGCATTTTTCATGGAAACAAAAGGAAAACATAAAAAAAACGAATATGAGAAGATTATGGCTTAAGTGTTGGGTTTTATTTTCAACTGATTAAAGTAGGTTAAAGCTTTAATTAAATGAATAATTATTTAAGTTTAAAAATATGAATATTTAATTTACAATAATTCATCATAAAATTATCAACTTAAAAAATATTTTTTGATATAATTTAATACATTTTTCTAATATAAAAATATTTAATTTGGAATAAATATATTTTTTTAATTTTTATTTTTAAAGTAAAATTTATAAATTTAAACGTAATAATCAAATTAACAAATAATTGCTCAAATAATATATTAAACGTAAGGTTTATATTTATTTAGAGAAGCTTAATAGCTTTAATATTTTCAAATATTTTATTTATAATATTTTTATACAAAATAATCATTTTTAAACATAATTTTTAAATAATTTAAAATATTAAAATATTTAATTTCCATTAGTTCTTGATTAAATATTCAACATTAAATATAAATTCCTATAAAATGTAAAATCTATTTTGATATATTATTTTTAGCTTTAAGAATTTTTAGCGATTTTTGTTTAAATATTCTTTAAATTAAATCAAAGTCCTGGCTTATTTTATGTTGCTTTTTTCCCCTTGATTATCCTTGAGCCTATTTTTTTTTTGTTATCAGCTGTTCTGCTCGTTTTACGCTTCATTTACCGCTGTTTTCTCGTTTTGCTCTTTTTTTTAGCCTCCAGTTATTTTATTTTTATTTTTTTTTTTCAAGGCTTTTCTTCCTGTTTTTGTTTTTCTAATGTACTGCACGCATAATTTAATTCGTCGAATCATAAATTTCCAAGAAAAGTTCATGGCTCTGGGTGTACTTTTCCCCCAAACGATTTTTCCCATGATTTTCCTCAGAGGATTCCGGTGATTCACACCTGAGACTCCTGGGTTGTGAGAGCTAAAATCGGCTTTTGGGTATACAAAATGGTACTTTATATATATATATACACTTGTTGTATATATATATATATATATAATATACATATATATATTTATAACTTTTTGTGGCTTTTGTTTTGTTTTTGTGTTGAAATTGAAGATTTACAAAGCTGCACCACAGGGCCACTTATTACCCTTGGTTTTTGCTGTCGGTTTTCTTTTGCATTCCTTTGCAGCTTTTCCTACTTTTCCTGTCTTTACTTATTTATTTCACTTTTTCGGTTGGTTTTATCTCTCGTTTTTCTGGAATTTTCCTGCTCTGTGACTTTGGTCAACAGGAAAAGTAGTTTGTTGGCCCAAAAAACTCATTTATTACTGTTTGTTTAACAATGGAAATGAAGTTTTGTGGCCAAAGGGAACTCCTCTTCTTTGCCAGTAATAAGATTTTGAGAATTTTACTTGGGTTTTAAATTTGTTGATGGTTATATTATATTTTAATTTGAATGTAATTAATTCAAAGTTAAGTTTAAAACTTTAAAATTAATTTTAATAGAATTATAAATGGTGAAAATATATTAAATAATTAAGAAATTATGTTAAAAAATCTTTAGATATTTGTTAAGTTTGTTTTTTTGCTATTTATTTTTAAAATTTTTCGTTTGTTTCTTCATTTTATTGGGTTTCCTATATTTTGTATCAATTAATATAAAAAAACTGACAAAATAAAACTCGATTTGACGCCATGGGACTTTGTTTTTACAGCTTCATTTTCTTGATAAGCGCCAAAAGTGGGATTTTTCCAGCAGGCGCAGTCAACTCCCCCTTAATATTTTTTGCTTTTCCTTCTACCAAATCCCCTTGAACAATTTAAGAAGAGTGAGAGGGGTAGTAGAGAGAGAAAGAGAGAGATAGCACCAGATGAAGATAAAGAAAAAATTAAATAATAAGAGTAGAAACTTCAGTCAGATTTTATTACGTAATTGGGTAGCAATTTCTTCATGGCACAACGGGCCCAAAGTTGCCACAGCCACTGAGCACAAATTAAATTTGGCCTTTTCTACACGCCACCCCCTCCCCCTTTTTTTTTTTATATCTGCTTCGCCGCCCTTAAGTATGCGGCAGCTTCTTTGAGCCGAGATTTCCCCGACTTTTCCTCTTATTTTCTTCTTTTTTTTTACTAGGGAACGCAGTGGAGCATTTTGCAGCTTGTTGTTTTTGTATTTGTTGCCGCTTGTTGCTCTTGTTGTTTTTTTTTTTTTTTATGTTTACCTTCCCCCTTCCCCTACTCAAATTTTTTGTTATAAGAAACAAGGAGCTTCCCGTTGGCCAGGTTAAATTGAGCATCGCTTGTCCACCGACGGCCCACGGTCAAAGGCCAAATGAAAGAAAATTAAAAATTAAGTGCAAAGTTTGCCAAAGATTTTTGTGTCAGGCAAAAGGTAGGTGGGTGGGTGTGTTGGGTGGTTGGGGGTGGTGTGGAAAATGGGGAAGAATACCTATAAAGCTGGCCGACAGAAAAAGATAAAATGTATGCAATGGCAAAAGTTTAATTGCCCAAACGTTGGTTGGTTTATTTATAGGGACACAATAAACAATAATTAAGGATTCTATTTAATTTATATTTTAATAAAATTGTTATTTTATTTTTTTATTAATTTTTTGTATGTAAAATAATATTTGATTTGTAATAATATAAATATGTGGTGTTTTAAAATAAATAAAATATTATTTAAAATTTATTAAATTAAAAAAAAGATGTAATTAATGAAAAGATAATTATTTTATGAACAGAAATTGTCTAAATTGTTTATTAAAAGTTTATAAAAAAAAGGGATAAAATAAAATAAAGTGAAATTAGCTTGATATTAATTTTATATTTTTAAATTTGGAGGTAAAAACAATTAAAAGTATCAAAAATTAAGAAATAAACATTTTTCTTTATTAAAAAAAACCAATTTTCACTAAATTCCGTATAAAAAAAATTACATTGCATATTTAAAAAATATTGGTAATTATTTGTGTATATGTATTTATTATAATTTTTCTTGCAGTGCAATAGGAAACTCAATGTGTGTGATATCATGCAATTTATTTGCAATTTACGGCCCCCCATCTTCCACATGGAGACAATTTTCTTTTCCTCCCCGTATTTTCCTTTTTTCTTCCTTTTGTTTTGCACTCATTTTCCACTTTATCAGCGATTTGTGTGTGTCTTCTTCCCTCTCTCTCTCTTTCTCTCTGACTTTCTCCCTCTCTGTCTTGCAGTCAAATCGTTTCGTTTCAATAGAATTTCAATAAATTTATCAACGTGTCGCCCGCTGAGTTGTCCTTTCCCTCGTCCTGGTTGCCATTTTCATCTGCATCTGCATCTCCATCATGCTGCCATGGATCTGCTTTTCTTCCCGCTTTCCCCCCCGTCCTCTCCCTGTCCTTCCCTCTCTCTCCCTCTCTCTTAGCATTTTCCATTTACCATTTGCATCCGCCGTCTGCTCGAACGTCTGCGATTTTTCCTTTTGGCCCGTCGAGCAGAAACGGGCAATCGGTCGTATACTTTATCTGGCGACAGCGCATCGTTTGCATGCCTGCAGTGCGAGCTTTTCCTTCCCTTTCTGGCTTTCTTCTTGATTCGGGGGGGAGGTGGGAGTGGGAAGGAGAAAGACACACTTGGGGAAAAATAGTAGAAACTGAGGAATATTCTTGACTTTAGAGAAGGCTGTGTATTTCAAAGTTTGCAATTGATTTATTAAAAAAATGGATTTAAAAAAATTTAAAAAAAAACCTCAAAAGGATAATTAATAATATTCAAATATATTTTATAAAAAAATATTTATACTTATTTATTTATTATTTATATATTTATTTATAACCTTTAATATAAATTTTAAAATATATTTTTGAATATATATTTAAATATATTATTATAATTCAAAATATATATTATAAAATAAAATATAAAATATTTAAAATTATTATAATATTAAAAATTATAAAAATTTAAAGATTTCTGTGCTGCTTTTTTGCTTTTTCTAAAAGTGTATTTTTCTCTTGTGACACCTTCTTTGATTTTTGATTCCCTCTTTTCTTTTCTTTTATTTTTTTGCGTGTGTACTTTTCCCCACCCGATTTCCTCGTTTTTCCCGTGAAACTGTCGCTTCGTTACCCCTATTCAATTTCAACACCCGCCCGGCTCTATCTTTATGTCATCTTTTTAGTGCCGAGCTGCAATCTCCTTCCGCCTTCTTCCCATCTTTACCTCCTTCTTGGGCAATGCGCTTATGTGCTTCCTTCCTTTTTGCCAGCACCCCATTTGATTTTCCACTCCCCTTCTCCCATCTACACCCCTTTTTCCTCTTTTAGCCATCGAACGTGCCGCCAGGAGAGCCAACTGGTTTTCCCTTTTGCAAATCTGCTGCGGCTCTAACGGAAATTTATTATTGACAGCATCTGCCGCTGCAATGCAAACAACTGTGCAAGGAGTTTGCCAAGGAAAATGGGCAAGGGAAAAGCTAGCTAGCTAGCTGATATGGAGAAAATCAGGAAAAGCAAGGAGAGGAGAGGAGAGTAGAGGAGTCATGGAAAATGCCAGAGTCGGCAATTTTGCGGGCTAAGTAGCGCCCCGGGAGAGAAAACCAACTGGCTCAATGGTTGAATGGCAAAGACACTGACTGCCATTGACGTTGCCATGGCATCTGATGTGCATAACATTGACACAAAGTGCAGGGAAAATTCTGGGAAAATCCAGGAAGAGGTAGGGATTGAGGCAGAGGCATAGCTCCTTGCTGACTCCTCGTTTTTGGGACAGGCGAACAAAGTCCAGAAAATATATTGGGTGTAATAAATAGCATCGATAAGCTATTTATAATAGCTAAATTCTGATCAAGCTTAAGCTCAAGCTAAAAAATTGAAGAACATAATTTATTGTTTACATAAAAGTAACATAAAAATGTATAAATTTTATCTAACAAAATGAAAACAAAATGGCCAGGAAAATATAAAATTTAACTGCTGTAAAACTTTCAATTGAATGGAAAAATATAGAAACAAAGTGCCTGCCTGACAGAGAAATCACACTACAAAAAACTCATTAATTATTTAAATGTCTCTAGAAAATGTGAAACCAAATCGTTTGCGACAGGTTTTGTGGGCTTGATAAACGAGGATGTGCTGTTCGCAGATAGGTTGCTATATGTTTAATGGACGAGACCCACTCCAGTTCCTGTCAGCTGTCGTTTTGTTGTTTACACTTGGAAAATAACTATTAAATGAATATTATATATAAAAAAAGTTATAGAATATAACAATATTATTTTTGTAAATTGAAATATAATATTATTCATGTTTATTTTATATTCTTTTAAATTAAGCAAAAAGACTTATGTTGTTTTTCTTGACAAAAATCTATTAAACATGATTTGAGTTTTTTAAAACGTTCAAAAATTATGCAAAAAAATTTTATAAATTAAAACACAAATTTATAAGAATATTTGATATTTAAAAAAATTATATATGTAAATATATATGTAAATACCAATTTAAATATTTATTAGTATTATTATTATTATTTAATTAAAATTGTTAAATTTACAAATACTATAAATTAATATTTTTTCCTGTGGACTCGCTTAGCATTTCGTTGGCAATGAGAGAGATTTCAACTCTGAGCTCTGCAACGTTTTGCCACTCAAGTGCCAAGTGACATAGGGCAATCACTTGGCAGGACCTGACCTCTGACCCCTCACTCCTCGCTCTGCTCTGCTCCCTCCACTGCCACCACCACACTTCCGCTTCCGGCTTTGCCGCCAGCCTTTGGCTTCCCCTTCAAGTTAATTACGCCAAAAGTATTTCACATTTCGTTCCTTACTTTTATTTTTTTTCGGCGTCTGGCCCATTCTAATTTATTTAATTAATTTAAGTCAAGCTCGTTTTTTTTTAATGACAAGTAAAATAAATTTGGCTGATGTTTGTTTGCTTTTCTCTTGTCCCCCGGACCAAGTTTAATTATTTATTTTCAGTCGCCGTCCCCTGACTTTGACTTTTGTGGTCATCTTCTAATGGTTTTTTTGTCCCTCCTTTCTGAGGGGGTTTGTGTGTTTGCCATCAAAAATTATCTTTCCTTTTTATTTATTTTTGGCAAATTTCGCAAATTAAAAGTTTCCACTTGGAGGGAGCAAAAAAGTTCGATGAGGCATTCAACCCTTTTTTTTCTTTCTTTTTGTTTTTTTCTCGGGACAACAACACTCCACTAACAAGTTAATTGAGAGCAATTTTCAGTTCTCCTCATCGTTGAATTAAATTTCCACGCGAACCCCCCGGGAAATGGGGTTAAGCCCAGAGTCGAGTTGTAATTAAGGATTGGCCCAAAACAGAAACCGAAACCGAGACAAAAAAAAAGGAAGAAAGAAAGGAAAACCCAATTCCCAAAAACCCTGGGCACGTTGGCCATTAAGGTGTCGCAAATTGAAAGCGAGCTGAGAGAGTCACCCACGCGTTTAAAGTCGCCAACAATCACTGACGCCTGACGGTGTCAACGACAAGAAATAAAAGGAGGCTCAAATCTATATATAAAAATATATATATAGGGAAAGAAAATATAGAAAAAAATATAGGAAAATATATATATAAAAAAATAAAAATAAAAAATATTTAAAAAAATATATAGATATAAATTTATATAAAAAAATATATAAAAATATTTAAAAATATATACAAAAAATATAGAAAAAATGAATACAAAAAAATCTTTAAATTAAAATACAAATTTCAAAAGTGTTAGATAAAGTTTGAAGACTTCCCCTCAAAAAGTATAAGAAAAAACGATTTATGTCAAACCTTTTGATGCTGTCAAGTGGCGCAAATTGAATTATGCACAAAGAAAAGGTGTTGCCAAAGTCAAGTGACTGACTTTCTCGCTTTCTACCACCCCCTGCCACCCTCTTTTTCATGATATTTCTTCAACATTTAACTCTTCTTTTGCAGCCTTTTCCCCACTCTTTAGAGAGCTCAGAATTCTTAAAAATTAAAATAAAATTAGGGGAGTTAATTGAGGAATATTGGAATTTTTAAAGTTTCTTAAATATTCATTTTATCATATTATATATCATATATATATATATTTTTTTTTTGTTTTATCAAGTTTCTATTTTTAATTAATTATTTAATTTATCATTTTAATTAGTAATTTGAAAATTGAAAAAATACTGAAAAATTAAAATATTCCAAAAATATATCTATAAATATATATGTATATTAACAGTAATAGAGATCCTCTGCGCTTGGCTTTAGGCCATAATTAAATCCCATGCATATTTCCACCAGACACACACACATACACACATTGTTTTTTGGTCAAAATGTAAATGGCAAATCTGATCCAAGTCCGTCCTGGACGATGGATGTTGGATGCTGGATGCTAATGCGAATCCAAAAACCAAATTCTGCGGCATGCGCGCGCGAAGCCAATGGAAATCGCATTAAAATTTCTTGCATAAATCGGGGAAAAACTGGTGAAACTTTTGCGAAAAACAAAAGGAAACTTTTGCGCCTAGTTTGAGAAGAAGGGGGTGGGAGGTGCAAAAAGGGGGATGGGGGAAGTTCGGTCAGGTGGGGGCAGTCATGTCAAACATGAAATTCAATTGTGCTGGAATTTGAGACGAGCAAAAAAAAGTGGTCGCATATGCAGTAGAGGGGTTAAGCGGAAGCCTAGCATTTGTGAAAAAGTTTCACGTTGACATTTCCATAATAATTTTCTTTTCATTCTCTCTGGAAGGTTTTCCCTTTTCCTATATATATATATATTTTCTTTATTTTTTTTTTTTTGCCACTCTTGGTGATTTTATTTGGGTTTTTTCCTTCGGCCGCAAAAAGTTTGCATTGCTTTTGACGCACGACTGAGTAACGGAAGTGGGCGTTGGAAAAGCCGGTGGGCGGGAGAGTACCACCCCCTAGCCGGTCGTAACCCCTTTGCAACGACTGACCCCACTTTTCCCCCTCAGTTTTGGGCTGTTGCTGCTGCCTTTTTGCATATTGATGAGGCAGCCAGGCCAGCAGGCACTGGGAAATCTGTGCTGGAAAATGGAAAATCTGAAATCTAAAATCTAAGTTGCCCGCGGGTTAGCCAGGCAAAAAAGGAGTAGGGGCGGCAAACGCGTGTCAAAATTGAATGACAAAACTCATGTGTACGGCATTAGAGGCCGTTCGTGGGAGACACATGTGCGTCGGCGGCTAAGCCCACAAGCCAAAAATGCAAAGCAGCTCAAAAAGTATTTCGAAACTGTGTTGTTTTTTTTTTGTTTCGGTACAAAAAATCCTCTCCAACCACGCCCACAGGCTACCATGTTTTCTCCCAAGGCAGCAAGTGAAAACTTTATACATTTTTCATGGCCTGGCATAACAAAACAAAAAGGAAAAATCAAAAATAAAAATACAAAAAATACAACAACAACAAGGAAAAGTAAAGGAAAGTAAAGGAATTCAGTAACAAATATTCGAAAGTAAATCCTAGTGTTATAATACAAAATTTTACATATTAAAAATATTATTGAATAAAAAATTAAATTCAAAAAGTTTGAAATATTATATATAATTAAATGTAATTTTGAAAAATTTTCAACCTTTTTTTTTAATTTTAGTAATTAATTAATTTTGGTATTTACAAAATCATAAAAAAATTTGCTGTTTAAAAATGTTATTTTATATTTTTTGAAGCATAAAAAATCCTGTTGTTATCACTATGGTTTTTATAAATCCTAAAAATATGTTAAAAAATATAAAAATAATATTTTGCCATATTTTTAAAAACATTTTTAAGGGGTTTTTATTTAATCTTATTAAAAAAATAGAATGTGAATTTCTGTAAAAATTGTATTGCACACTTTTAGAATGTTTTAAATGAGGTTTGAAAATGTTCAATTTAAAATATAAAATTTGCAATTAAAAACAAACAAATAAAGGCTGTAATTAAAATTAAAATTAAATAAATTAAAATAAAACCATTTAATCCAAATAAACCCTAAATGTTCTTACAATTTAACACTAAAAGGGAAACACATCTTCTCCTCTCCTGCTCTCAATTCCCTTTCCCATTTTCCTATTCCCCTTGGCACTTTTCTTTTTCTTTTTTTAAGCACCAATAATGTGCTTTTAATTTCAATTGAAATTAACTTCCAAGTTTCGGTTTGATTGGCTGTATAAAACCGTCTATATTGCCTATATATGCTTTGTGCAACGGAAAAATAAAAGAAATTCCCCAAAAAAAATACCAAAGAGTGGGGAGCGTACTTAAAATGCTATTAACTCAAGCGAAGAGTAAAGAAAAGCAAAAAATATTGAAACTTGTGCGGCTTTTGGGCTTTTCGGCTACGCTATTTTGGCCCCATTTCCTCATTTCCCACCCTCAATTTTTGGGTAATTCTATTTTTCCTGCGGAGGAGGCGGCGGCGTCTACTTAAAAATACATTTACACTTTAATGACGCCCGCGCTTCGGTCTCAAAAGCGCAAAAAGCCCAGTGAGAGCCAAAGCAAAAACAAATCAAAAAGAAATTAAATGACCTTTTCACATGCCAGACAATTCTTTAAACTCAACGGGTGGCCCCAGGGCGAAGGCACCGCAAGGCCAGGCCCAGGTCCATGGGTTTGGGGTCAGGTTCGGGTCATTCAATGTGTTTGACTGTCGTTGTCGTCGTCGTTGTCCTGGTCTCTCGTTGCCATCGCCGTTGTCCCCTACGTGACGAGTGCTGCCAATAACAAAAAAAAAAAAAAAATACTACAAAAAAAAAAAAAAAACGAAGAAAAGCATCCACCCAGCGAGGAAAACAGAGTGGCAAGAAATCGGAAATCGGAGAAAATATGGCACAAGTCGAAGGCAACAGCACCCTGGTTGAGTATTTGAAAGGTTATTTTATATTGAAATATTTTTGGAATAAATAAAAGCAGTTTTTGGGGAGCTAAGAAAATATTTCCTTATAACTAAATTATATTAAAAAAATATATTAAGTCATATTCAATTTATAAATAATATTTTTAAGTATTTCGGAATTTTTAAAATCAATTTTTACGCACTTTTGGAATCAAAAAAGTCAGCTATGAGAAAGCTATAAATATATTTGTTCAAATCTAAATTAAATTACAAAAATTATTTAATATTTTAATAAATAAATAATAATTTAAAGTATTTTTCGAATTTTAAAAATCAATTTTAAATACTTAAAGCCAAGTTTTTACTTGTATTTTTGGAAACAATAAAAGCAGCTTTAAAATAAATTACTGAAATTATTTAAAGTAATGTTACATTTATGAATAATAATTTTAAGCATTTTGGAATTTTTAAAATCAATTTTTACAGACTTTTAAAAATAAAATATTTCGAATTATAAATATTAATTATTACATTTATTTTTTTTTCATTTATATTATTATTTAAAATATATTTATTTATTTAAAAAATACTTTTTCACTCTGTTTAAGCCAAGTTGTAAAATTTTTCAAACACAAATCAAGACTTGATTGATAAGTTCAATGATTTAATTAAAAGGAAATATGCTTTAAATTTTTAGGGATTCGGTCAAAGTTCAAAATACCTTAGAAAAAGGGTATGTACACACAGAGAAAAAGAGAGATAGATAGAGAGAGAAAGAAGAAAGGGGGAAAGGGACAAAACAGCATATCGCCGGCGACACAAATGTAATAAAAGGCGGCATCAAAAGGCCAAAAACACACAAAAGGCAACGCTGCCAATACAAATGCCAGGTCCCGTGTCCCGGCTAATGTTGAACCCATTTCAAAGTGTGTCCTTCCTGCCCAGACCAGGTCCAGGTCCTGGTCCTTTCACGATCTGCCTTCCTCCTGCCTTGCTCCCATGTCCGCCGTTGTGTTCGCAAAACTTTTGTTATTCTTGTGTGCATTTCAATTCGATTCTATCTCTATCTCTCTTAGTATTCTTTCTGTTTTTGTATCTTTTTTTGTAGCTGCCTCCATCTTCTATCAAGGCAATCACAATTCATATTTAATGGCAAGTTCGATTCCAGCTGGCCCTGCAGTGGCTTTGGCATTCGGCACGGGCCTTGACTTGCCTGACTTTGGCTGGCTAACTTGCATTTCAATTCATTCAACCCATTGTCAGGGTGTGACCAGGGTCTTTAGAATAACGAAAGAATGCAAAATCGAGTGGAAAATATACTTATAATTTATTAATAAAATGGTTTAATTGCATTGAATATTATTCATTTTATTGCAATTCAATTAATTTAAAGTGTTATCAAAGAGTGACCAGACTGGTTTTAAGCATCAGAGAGTGTTAAGTATATTGCATTTATAAAATATTTTAAAATTAGTAATGCTTCACTTCCAATTTAATGACCAGCCTTTTATATGTAAGAAGAGTAAATACAGTAATATATGTATATTTTATGAAAATAATAATTTTAAATTAATATAGTATAAATTGCACTTTAATATATATTTAATTTATCACATTTAATTAATTTATCTTTTTGTGATAGTGTGACCAGCTCTGTCAAAGCTCCAGCAAATTAAAGATTCATAAAGAAACAATAAAATATTTTTAAAATTTTAAATTTTCATTCTGTAATAAATTTATAATTTTATTATTATTTTTAAAAGGTATAAATTTATAAAAAAAAAAAAAAAAAAACTCAAACCAGTGTGCCCACAAAATGACTCACCATGATGAAAAAATAATAACCCCAGCATCAAAAACTACCAACGAAAAGTTTTCCCCAAAAACCGAAAAATAAATAAGCGAATATAAATCCCACAAGAACGCGGCCAAAAAACATAATCTTCTTATGCTCATTGCTCAGCATTACACAAAATACAGTCACACTGGTAAATGGAAAAAGGCGGAAATAATACAGAAGGTTGGAGGTGGCAGGACCAAAGACTAGCTAGCTAGCTCTCTATGCCCCCTGCCCCGCCACCTCGAGGGGGCGAATAGAAATGGAAAACTTATAAAATATCTGCGAGGAATACAAATTCAATTCATGAATAAATTTCATGTATAGCCCTTGGGCTGCTTTCTATTTTATGTATTTTATGGCACATGCCGTTTCGTTGTTTGGGTGTTGAGGTTGCCTGGAGAGTGGAGAGTGTAGAGTCATCTCTCTGCATATCTGCCTGGCTTTAGGATAGTCAGGAGTAGCAGGGGAAGCAGGAGTAGCAGGAGTGGCAGCATCCAGTTGATGATTTACCAACATACACACACACACTCTAGATAATTACGCCGCGGTCTAGACTTTAAACCCAGGGTTAGGTTCGGTTTGGTTTGGGTTTTTCCCGTTGCCCGGGAAAAGTTGCCAACTGGCAACGGAAAATCGTTGGCTGGCATTGCCGCCGCCTGCCAACATAATCACAAGTTAATCCTCCGTGTAACTTTACCAACAACTGGGCAGTGGTAACTGGGTACTGGGAGAGAGCGATGGAGAGCGGTGGTGGCTCTGTTCGAATGTAGATAAGCGGCCCTAAGCCAAAGATACAACTTTCAGATACTTGCCAAACTGAAATGTTGCGATGGCTTCGCACTCCTCACAAAAACAGAGCCAGCTTAAAAATTGTTTCATTTTTATCGCCGACAGTCAGCGCAGAGAGAGAGAGGTGGAAATTCCTTCGAAATAATGCCAAAAAGGAAGATTCTGGCGTTAGGGTTTCACTTCTCGCCAGCCAGGATATCTTCATCCAACTTTGATGTTTGACTTAACGCACACACACACACATCAGCCAACTTAAAACTTTGTATTTATGTTCGTAGAATTCAGGAATTATGCTGCAATGGGAGTTTTTAGCAAAATTTATAGAGTTGAGCTTCAAGCTTTTTACTCTTCTGGGTAATTTGTAATTAGTTTTGTTTTTAAAACTAAATATAAATTAAAAATTTCATTTACCAGTTCCTTGAATTTGTTTTTAATTAGATTTATATTACATTTGAGGTTTTTCTTAGGGTTTTATAAAGGCTAAGAGTTATTTTAGGGAGACTAAAAATTATATAAAAGCAAATATTGCTTGAGTAGAAACCTTTTTGGAAAGCTAAAATTAATTTAAAGCTTATAGTTTATAAAAAAGAATTTAAAATAAAATTTTAAGACATTTTTGAGGTATTTATAATCACAAAAAAAAAAACTAAAAATGGTTTCAAACAACTTTTTTTGTAAAGAAAAATAATTTTATTATTTGTTGTTTTTTTTAAATCTTTTAACCCATTAAGTAAACCTTGAAAACATTTTTACTTTAATATTTTTAAATCTTTGAAACCATAAAATCTATTTTACGTTCTTCTTTCATACAAAAAATCTTAAAATAAAACCCAAATAAATTGACAAAAACCGTTTTCAGGCCATCAATAATCAGCTTTCCATGTATAAAAACTACCAATTGATCCACATCTTTTTTTTTTTTGTGACAAAAATACTCTGTGCCGTGGGCTATGGTTCATTTAAAAGGACACCACCCTGACTTGGTCAACAGCAGGACATTGTTTGCGGCCTTTAACAAAGTTATTTACAGCTAAAGGCGGCTCCCAGGTAGAGGTAAAAGTACTCACAAAAAAAAATGAGAGGGAAAAATAAGAAAAGAAAACAAAGAACGGAAACCAATTCGACGAAAGGTGAAAGGTGTTCGTCTGTTGATTTCCACCTGCCTTTCCACATTTCTTTACAGCCAGGAGGGGCTGTGAATCCCCTCCCACTCTGTGGATCCTTTCAGCGCCTTTTAGCTCCCTTTTTTCGACTGTGGCAAGAGTTACGCAAATTGCTGAGCTGGCAAAGGCTGTAAAATTTTATTGAGCATACAGAGGCGACGAGCCACGACAAATATGCGGTGGTGGCCGCCGCCCTCTGCCGACTGGTAGGCCGCATTACGGCCTTAATTTCCAAAAAAGAAGCTTTGATTTAAAGGGACGAACGAGCAGGGAGCAACGAACACGACACGACACGGCCGAAAGGGCGATGAATTTATTGTCAAGTATAAAATGTTATGGCCATCAAGGTAAGGGTGAGATGATGGTGGGTTTGGCTGCCAGGGCGGGGCACCTGTCACGGGGACAAGGACTAAAACAGTTATTTGCACTTGCCTCAGTTACGTGCCGAATCAATTGGGCGACGGCTGCTGTCGACGATTGTCAAAGGGTGGGAGCAGGTGGTGGGTGGTAGGTGGGAGGATTGTGAAACAGAGCTGGTGAAAGGACTGCTCCTCCTGTAGTTGAACATAAATCATTTAAGACGCCTGCATGCACAGTGTTTGTTTAACACAACCAGGACCTTTTTTTTACAAAAGATCGAAGGGGAAGAGTCTTTGAAATAACCAAACTATAAATTATATTAAGAATTAATATTACATTTTTATATATTTGAAAAATTACCATAGAAATGATTTCTAATAAGGAATGTTCAAAAAAAAAATCGATATATCAATACTGCATTAATTTTTAATGCTAAAAACGATATATAAATCGATATTCTGTTTGATATAATCAAAAATATATATAAATGAATAAAATAGTTATGTTTTTTTTTTAAATTTATTTATCAACAAATATGCCATAATTATCGTATATTAATAATTTTTCGATATTATTAAGATTTGATAAATGCCATAATTGTCATTACTTTTCTATAAATATCATATTTCTCGATGAATGCGATACTTTTCGATAAAATGAATATAAAACATAGGCGATCATTGTCACTTATATTCTATATAAATATCATCATTTTCGTTGGCGATATTTTTCGATAATATTTAAATTAAACAAATGCCATATTTGTTAATAATATTCTATTAATACCATATTTTTTGATAAATATGATATTTTTCGATAATGTTTACATTCGAAAAATTCGATACTTGTTTATATTTTCTATATTTTTAGTAATATTCTTTAATAATACATTTTAAGCATAAATATTATATGAAATAATAAATAAAATAAATGTATAAATATTTTGTTTTACAGATAAAGTCAAGATAATATAAAGTAAGCCCAAGAAATGGCCTTAAAAAATGTATACAGGTAATCCCCTTTTTTTGTAGGCCTCAGGGCCAACTTATAATATCCTCAGAGGGGACAGCTTGGTATAAGGGATAGGGTAGGTGGTGGCTTTCCTTAGTGCCCATAAAATGCTCGTAAATTCTGTGGGGTGGGGGTAGGAGGGCTCACACCTGCCTCGCATGCCAAATGAAGTAAGAGATCCTCTGGCGCCACCACACCGATGATGCATATTTGATGCTTGTTTTACATATGCCAACAATCCAGGGACGACACATGCTCCACAACACAACACCACGCACGCACACGCATACACACACGCACACTGCCAAAATTTGTCACTGACAATTTTCATTAATTTAAAAAGCCAAATAAATTGTGAGGCTTCAACCGCAACAAGAGCAAACATCTAGGCCAACAAAGCGGAAACAAGCAACTGACGCATATCATTAAAGAGTAGTTACAGGGGCTGATTTTTTGGGGGGGGGGGAGTGTATAGGGTGTGCCGTGTGTGTGTAGAGTGTGTGGTGTCTGAGTGTGTTTTGCATGTGTGCCATATGTAAGACGCTCTTAAATGGATCGCTTGTTTGCCAGGCACAAACACACTCAAAATATACACCCACACCGACGTTTCACAGGTAAGACGACGACACACCACCCACGCAAAATCAGAAACAATAAGGAGTTAAAGCCAACTTCCAGCGGCATTTGGTAAGGAAGATGCCTAAAATGGATGCTCTAAGTAAGTAAAATATATATTTTTACCACCAAAAAAATTATTAAAAAATCAAAACCAAGTTTAATAAATAATTTAACCTCTAGAAAATAGATTTCAAATTCTATAAAAATTCATTATTTTAATTTCCAACTTAAAAAATAATAAAAAGATACTCTCAGTAACTAAAATATACATTGTTACTACCAAACAAAATTATTAAAAATAAGTTCAGACCTTAAAAAAATCAGAACCAAGGTTAAATAATATTTAAACTTTAAGAAAAATTATTTAAAATTATTAAAAAATTTCTTTTTTGGATTTTCAATTTAAACAATAATTTTATAAAAACCCCTGTTTAAAAAAAAACACAAATTAAATACATAATTCTATAGAATTATTATCAGATAAACCGCAACAACAAAAGCACACAGAGTGTTGTTTTTCGCCCATTATTAAGCAAAATATTTGGCTAAATGCCATTTGATATGCATCAGCGTGCTTCTGTGTGAACCAAAAATTTCGTGTTATTCCTGGAATTTAATACTTTTTTTTTGTTATTTTCTGAATGATATTTCCCAGTGAGTTTTTCCAATGGTTAACGACGGTTGAATTTTGCTACAGAAAGGTAAGTGGTGGTGGGTCAACGAACCAATGCAATGGAAACTCATAAAGCGGCAACTTTGTTGCGATTTTCCATTGGATGGATGGATATATACATATACGTACATACATATATATGATGCTTACGGTAGCTACCAGTTTCCGATGTCTGCGCCTTCGCACTTTGGGATGACACCGGCAACAACCAGAAAACCAGCAACCAGCGCACCCACTCAGTCTGCCAGGAGAAAACACTTCCTGTCAACACACGCACACGTTAGTTGGTATAAAAAATGGAGAAATAAAAAGAGAAATACACCCACACACACACACACTTTGGATCCTTTCGCCGGCAGTCATGCTAATAATTTGATGGCACAAGCGAGCGAACAGCGACAACGTCAGGTGTAAAATATTGTTAAGCGCAAACACACACGGCCACTGGCACACTCAGCTCATGACGATGCCACCCACAGACACACTCATACACTTGGAAAAAATAATGTAATTAATATAATTGTTTAATATTAAAACTATATCTTATTAAAATATTAAATTAATATATAAATTTTCTTTTCCAAAAAGGTCTCTGGGGTAATTTGGTTTTTATCTTTAAAAAAAGGATTTCTAAATATTTTAAAAAACCATTTTGGAAATTGATTTCTTTGAAAATCATTTAAAAATGCTGCAAAAAAGTATGCTTTAAATTTTTGTTTAACAAAAAATACATAGTAAATCAGTTTTACGATATTTTAAAATTAAAAAATTTCCAAAAATTACTGATTTTAATATAAAAAATATAATACAAAATCTTTTGATTAACAGAAACCAGAAAATACCCGAAATTAATATAGTTTCCCTAAAAAAAAATAAAAAAAAATGCGTTTAAAAGCATGTTATAGTATTTTAAAAAAATTAAATTCAGTTTAAAATTGCATTTTTTTTTAATAATGTACAACTTTGTAGTATAATTTTAAACACTTTTTAAGGTGTTTAAAAAACCTCAATTATTTCTGTATGAGAGTTTCGCATTTATTATTACAAATTCTATAAAAACCTTGTGAAAGCTATTTCTCTCTCTATATATACACACAAATTCATATGCAAATCGGAGAAGAAAAAAAAAGTGAAAGAAAACCAGAAGCAAAGCTCAGAATGGGTTAAAAAACAGGGGGCTGAAAGGCATTTCATGTTGATGTTACGTTTTCATTACGCGCAATTTCAACAGCCACGCCTCTTTGTTGTTAATTTCCTTTGATGCCGCAGCGAGAATTGAATTAAATTCTATTAAAAAGTAACCAAAATATACATATATGTATATATACAAGGGATTTTTGGGCAGTTACTTTGACAATTGTTGGTTTTTTTGTTAAAAAAAAAGAAATAGAAAAACTCACCTGCAAATTGGGCGGACAATGATCCAGCAGCTCCAGCATATGTTTGATATTCTGCGCATCCTGTATCACAAAATTCAATTCCATATCGAATTCACCGCCGACCAGCTGAAAAAAGACGAAATAAATAAAAAATATATATGAATGAATTAAATGTGCAGGCGGCAGCAGGATTTTGTGTAAACAATAAAGGAAGAGAGCGTTGAAAAATGTTCACAATTAGTGGGAAATCATTTCTCCCCTTAATTTTTTTTTTTTTTAAATACAGAGATATATATTTTATATGCAGCATTTTTTGGTTTTTATGTTTGTATGTGGATAATCTGTGGGGAAAATATGCAAAAAGTTGACGGCCAACATTTTGCACAGCAGCAGATTTGTAATTGGTAAAGTTTGAATTGGAAATAATGGATGAGTGTGTGTGATATATATATATATATTTTTTTTTTAGTGGGTACACCGGCAGGAAAAGGAGAAAATGGAAAATGACTGACAAAAGTTTGAGTGGAAAACCATGAGAGACACACACACACAGGGGGGGAGGGGACGGACTTAAATCCATGGATTGGTATAAAAGTCAATGTTTAAATGGAATCTAGACCACAAAAAGTTACAAAACTTTATCGGCTTGTTTTGATTGATCAACTGCAGCTGTGTTTTAACTTTTTAATAGAAACTTTTTCTAAATAAAAATGCATTACACAAGTTTTTGAAATTGTAAAGTCAATTGTAATGTAATTACAAAGGGTTCAGAGGTTCAGAGAACTCGGAAAATTAATGAAATGTGTTTTGAAATCTTTAGTTGGTTTGAGTTGGTTAAAGGTATAACTTTTTGGGGACTCAAAGGTTTTTTAAATTTTAATTTCATTTAGAACACACATAGAGGATTTTTTTATATATATTTATATATTACAAAAGAATACAAAAAATATATTTAAAAAAAACCTATCCATTAAGATATTTAAAACTAAAAAAAATTTACTGCCTTTGGAGATTTTTTCCTCGTCTCGTAATTCTGTTTGATGGATGATGATCTGACTTTAAATACTACCTCCCCCCAAGGGACACGGTATCTATCCAACCATTTTCTTATCGCCCATGGAGAGAGGAGTTTCCTTTTGGAAAAGGGATTATCATTTAGCAAACCATTTGCTGTTTTTTTCGTCTCCTTGGTAATCCCAATCGCCACCCCCCCTCCCTTCCTTTATATATATATATATTTTTAGGCCGCCTTTAGTTTCCGTGGGCTTAGGGCTAAGTACAGTCGAGTGTGTTAACTGCTTGAGCGTGTCCTAGACACATCCTTTAGCCATCGAGGAGCAATCAGAGCGTCCTTTCAGCAGCAGCAGCACCCACAACACCAACAACAACAATAGAAATGTGAAAAACTGGTTGTTTTCCAAGGGGAAAAACCCTCCAGTCACGTCACAAAACGATGGCGGCGGCGGTGGCAAAAAAGGTTCTAACTTAATTATGCCAGGCGCCAAACGAAATCCACTTGCTTCAGACCAGTGACAATTTCAGGACCACGCCCACTTCCTTTGAGCCTTTTCGAAGCTGTCAATAAATGTATATATATATATATTTATATATATATATATATATATATATATATATATTTTTGCTGTCTAAAAATTGTTTTTCTTTAGGGTAAGCTTAAATATTCAGAGTACATTACGATTCATATAAGCGAGTAAATAATAACGAATAAATCTAACGAGTATCAAAAAACCCAGATATAATTTTAATTATTTTTTAAATATATTTATTAAAAAAAGTATAAATTTAATATTAATAAATAAAAATTCATTAAACAAACTCCACAATTTGTATAATCCTTATGCAAATACAAGAGATTAACGAGTAAATAATTAAGAAAATAAATTGAAAAAAATATTATGAAACCCTGAATTATTATAAAATTTATTAAGAAACCAATTTATATTTTATAAATATTTATTTACAATATAAGATCCCATCAATTTCTATAATTTCTTATAACCATACCAGGTATCTCATAGTCGTTTCCTTTTTCTTCTTGACTATTATTATCAATGCTTTTTGCGCGCTTTAATAAAATCAAAAAAAATAAATTCAATAAATTGATTAGAGCGAAAAGGAGAGAGGGTAAGTGGAGACTAAAGCAAGAGTGGGAGGATGCTTTCCCGTTATCTTACAAGTGTTACAAGTGTCTTTTGCACACACACAGACATAGAGACATACATAGAGAAAGCGATATAAATCCCCAACTGTATTTATGTCTGTTTTTGTTTGTTTTTCTCGCATTTTTCTCCCCAGTTTTTCTCTCGTTTCTGCGTATTTTTTTTCTGAGGGTGTGTGGCGGCCGCCAGTTTGGCGCCTGGCCATCAATGGACCAACCACACCCACCCAGCGCCACCATCATTTTCCTTTTTCTTTTTATAAATAATTTTTTTCTACTACTTTTGTGTGTGGAGAGTGCACTCGAAAAGCTGCTTTATAATTATGCGAAAAACGCGATTTTAGACCCGGGACTGAGAGAGTGAGAGAGAGAGAGAGAGAGAGTAAGTCCTTAGCCTTGATCCTTTTCTGCGGTTTATGGCGACCGGCGGAACAGCGAATGCGATTTGCCTTATCACCTGGCAACAACAAAGGCGAAGAGACGAGGTAGAAAATCAGGCAACAATATGGCCAGCAAGTAAATCTGTTGTGAAATCAAAGCCGGAGATTTCTCACCCTTGGATTTATCCTCCTCCGCATCCTGCATCCATCCTCCACCACCACCATCAGTGGCAATGAAAACAAACACAGTGAGAGGAGAGCAGCTTCTAAGCCCGTTGGATTAGGTAGCAATTTATAATGCCCCTTTAAGTCCACCAGAAAGAAGAAGAGGTAGTAACTTTGGAAAAACAAGGCAAGCCAACAGCCACCCAGTTTTGTGTTTGTGAAAGGATTTTCCTTTTTTCCAGGAATAAATCTTATAGAAAAGAATGAACTTGAGCTATAGTTTCAGCGAAAATCATTTTGTAATTAGGAAACCTTGGTTATAATATATAATAATATAATATATAATATAAGTTTTAAAATATACCATACATTTTAAACTTCTGTATTACTATTAAATTATATTATTTACTAAAAAACACAACCATTAATTTTATTAAGCATTTATTCAACTAGAATTGAAACCGCAAGCTCAAGTCACAGAGAAAGTCCATTTATTTTTAAGAAGAAAATGAAAAGAAAAGGAGCCGACGGCAGGGGAGGGGTGGGTGTGTGGGTGATGGTTGGCGGAAAAACGCTCATTCATATTTAAATTAAACTTTGCGGAAAGTTTTTCGAGTTTCGCCTCCTTCTCCTCCTCTGCCCCCTGCCACCCCCACAATTAACGCAGCCTCTACACAATTTTCAGCCTGTTCCGCCACCGCGTGTCTTAGTACAAGCATTTTAAACGCCGCTTAATTATATTCGTCGCTTGTTCTTCGCATCCCTCAATTTCCACTTCCCCTCCCCCCATACGATTTTACTTGGCATTTTCCGGGCATCTTCCCCCGGGAGCTTCGCACCTTTTTTCTAGCACATTTAGTCAATTTTAAGTTCATTTAGTAGGGCAAAAAAATATAAGAAAACTTTTTCTTTTGCTTTTCTTTCATTTTTACTTCGTGTTGTTTTTTTTTTTTTTTTTTTTTTTTAGATTTTCTACATTTCATTTGTGCGGCGGAAAAGCTGTGGAAACTCTGGCATTGACGTGTCGCCCGGTTGTCACCTTGTTATCCCCACCCACCTGGCACACACCTTGTCGCTTATTTAAAGTAAATTGAATTTCTATTTTATTTAAAATGCGCATTGAGACGCACTAAAAGTTCCTCAAGTGGCACTGGCATTTCCCAGGAGATGAAGGTGAACAGTGGAAAAGGAAAATGGTGGTGTGAAGGTGTAAAAATTACAATTTTACACTGGCAATGAGACTGAAATTTCTGTCTTTCCTTGGATTTCTTTTCTTTTTTATCGAGCTTTATCTCTTTTGTAATTCAATTTGATTTCAGGGTAAAGAGAAGGAGATGTATATATATATATATATCAGTTAAACTGTAATTGAGGGAGAAATAACTTTTTGTTTAAATAAAAAAAAAGAGAGTAAGATAGGGGGAAGCTTCATTTCGTAAGGAATTAGTTTTTGGAAATTGAAATCTTATTGAATTATGAACTTAGGATATCTTTAAATATAATAATAAATAATTAAAAATAATTATATTAATTTAATTTTAATTTTTGTTTTACAAATAATTTAGTTTTTCCTTTACAAATTAAAATTAAAATTTATTTTAAGCTTTAAATTTATAAATTTATATTAATTAATTCTTATAAATTAATTATTAATTCTTTTATAAATAAAAAGTGTTAATATAAATTTTAAACTAAAATAAACAAAATAAATTAAATAAAAATATAAAATACCCAAAATCCTTACATTAAATATCCAAAAATTAATATATAATTAAATTTATATTTAAACATATATCTTTTATAAATATTTTAAATATTTATTTAATATTTTAAACTAAAATATTAAGCAAAATAAATTAAATAAAAATATAAAATACACTAATCCTCACTTTAAAAATCCCCAAAAATTAATATATATTTATTTTAAGCTTATATTTTGCATTTATTTTAGCTCTTTAGTATTTTTTTTTTTTTTTTTGGGTCCCATTTTCCGGCTTTTCCCCCAAGAATCTTGATTACGCCTATGCAGATATTCACAGCAATTGAGTCTCAGGTCTCTGGGAAAAACGCCTTTTTCTCATTCCCAATTTTACTTGTTCCTGCTTGGGAAAATGCGTTTCGTTTTGTTCTCTGTTCGGTTCTGGCTTTTCCCTGACTATTCTCGCCAGACTTCCTCACACTCTCCTCTCCTCTCGCTCGCCTTATTTCAGAGACAAGGCCTTCATCACCATTTGGGGAGCCCGAAAAAAAAAAAAAAAAAAAAAAAAAGAAAACACGGAAAAACGAAGAAAGGCAAAAACCTTTCACACAATACCCCCTCAGCTTTGTGTGCCAAATTTTCCGACTTCTCCAAGGCACCCACCTTCATCCCACTCCTTTTTCCTTCTTCGTGTGTCATTAGGGAATATTCGCAGTTTTCTCGTGGTTAAGCTTTTAAAACAGTTTTGAAAAGTACACAGGCTCTCTCAGAGGGGTTTCCCCCTGCCCCCAACTTATCATCATACTTGTACGTAAAAATTGTTGCCACAGTTTTAGGTTTTTTTTTTCGAAGCGTTACTTTTAAGTTTCGGTTTTGGTTTTGGGTTTCCTTTTTGCCTCTTTTGTGTTCCTTACTCAATTTCTGTTTTACGAAAAAAAAAATAAATAAAATCAAACAAAAAAATTGCTCGTTGGGGAAATTTTCCTGCTCAAATTTTTATTGTTTTTTTTTTTGGGGTATGGTTTTATTTTCTTTAGCTTTTCTTGGCACCTCCTTGAGGGTTTCCCAAAAGCAACTTGGTAGATTACTTTTGATTGTTCTATTTGAATATTTTACAGCTGGCATTGCGGCAACTCCGACCGGCTGATGGCCTCATTAGTTGTGACTCCATTGGGGTCTGGTTATACCCTGTTTTTATATATCTCTTCTGTTTTTTTTTTTGTTGCTTCCTGGGCCCGGGAGAAATTATTGATGACGCTGGGACTAGGAGGAAGCAAGTCCTGGGCCAAAACCCAAAAACTCCCACATCATTTATCATCACGAACAATTGCCTTTGGCTTAAACATTCTCCTATAATTATTACTTTTCCACCTCCCATTTTCCGTGCATTGATAAAGGCTTTCCACACACACACACACACATTTGCCTAACTGACAGACATCAATCAGATTCCCAGGAAAAAGGCCGAATTGAGGAAATGGCAGAGAAAAACAATAAACAAAGATAGATATATATGAAGAGAGGGATAGAGAGAGGTATGCCGGCACAGAGAACAAATTCCAACTATATTGAGATTATATTTATCCAAATAAAAGCTATTGTTCTTTTTGAAATTTTGGGTAATTTATTAACAAAATAATTGGTGAATTTACTAAAATATTTATTATTAATTGGTGAACTGATTCTGCTGGTAATTTTCACTTTATGGCAATTTAACATGAAATAAGCTCATTTTACTTAAAGTTGCCATAAAATAAAAATTGGTGAAATTATTTATAGGAACATTGGTGAATCTACTAGTAATTTCCACTTTATGGCAACTTAAAATGAAATAAGCTAGTTTTACTTTAATTTGTTCAGTGTTATGTGATTCTTAGTGAATTTATTAAGAAAATTTGTGAAATTATTTATAGGAACATTGGTGATTTTTTTTAGGTAAAATTTTTTATAGGAAATATAATAGTAAATTTGTTGGAAAATTGTAAAAAGGTTTTTTTTTGTAGATCATTTTTCAAGAAGTTCATTAGTGACTGTATAAGTTAATTGGTAAATATATTTTTCCGTTTATATTATATATAATAATCGAATATTTTGGTTTTTTGTGTGCTCAATAAAATAATGTGTCCCCAATCGATTACCAGCCTTGTTTTCTTCCCTTGTACAACAGTTCAGGTTACCATATCCCCCCATAGCTTTTTTTTTTTTTAGCATTCAGCGTTTGGGGGGCTTTTTTTTTTGTTCTCCTGTTGGCTTTAATCTGTTTTATCTGGTACAGCTTTTCCTCCTCTCGGCTTTTCCTTATCAATATGCAAAAGTTCGTTTCGGCAAAAGGCGAAGAAATGAGGGGGAGAGATGGGCATGGGCGTGGGCGTGGGCGTGGCATGTTCCAAACTTTGGCTAGGCAGCAGCTGATTGAGTGTATAGTCCAGTGGACAGGAGGGCAAGGGACTCTGCACTGGAAAATTGTTAAGCATAGACATTAAAATAAATTTATGCCATAAAAATACACGCACACACACACACACACATACACCAGAGGGGAGGGGAGGTTGACTGAGCACAGAAAGCGCTGAAAATTGTTTATCGCCATGAAAAGTTTTCAGTTTTGGCCCTGCTGGTTGTTCTTGTTGTTTGTTTGTTTGTTTGCTTGCTTATTTTCGCTATTTTCCATTGCATACTTGGGCGCGCACGTGTTTGTGTGTGTCTGTGTGTGTGTATTGTATCTGTGTGAGTTTTCAGTTAATCGAAAAAGTTAATCATCGAAGTTTTGCGCCACCAGAGAAGCTGCTTGGTCATTGCCAAATTTATTTCTCGAATAAAACAAATCCAAAACAATGAATTTAATTCAAAAAATAATATAATATCATTTGAATGGAAATTTATGCTGATAACCAAGTGGCATTGAGCAGGTAAAGAAGAATACATTTAAAAATCAATATTGGTGAATTAATTGTTGAATTTATTCGAGATTTTATTTGTGATTTTATTGGTAAAATTGTTGAAAATGTTGGTGAATTTATATAATTATATTTTTTCTATTAATTTATTGCTGAATAAATTGACATTGTTGATTTATTGAATGCAAATGCTTGTTGACTTTAATTACAAACAAAAATCTACAATTCCAGAAACGTTTTTAGCCAAGAAAAGAAAAAAGAAACAAAATTAGACATCAAATGAAAGGCAAACGTATATTTTCCAAATGAGATCCTGAGACTCTTCTTTTTTTTCGTACTCCTCTTTCTGCCGGGCCAATTCCTGTGTACACTTCCTTTTCATCATCTGAATATCCTTTTTGGCCTTCCCCATGGCATCCAAAGACTTTGATTTGCTTTACGTTCGAGGCTTACAATTATTACCTTCTCACTTGATTGGCCCCCACCTCCCCCTAAGCCACAAGGAGAGTCCGCCCAGTAACCAACCAGGAAGCCACCCCCCCGCCCTCGAAACCTCCCTCTCACCGCTTCCTCTTAGCGGAAGTTTTGGCTGGCAAACATTTTGTAGAGACGAGAAATTGCATTGCATATTATTTGCTGATTGATTGAGTGATTGATTACGGGAGAGGCACCTTTCCAACAGAATTCCAAGGAGCCAGGAAAAACCCACCCTCTTGGGAGAAGATATTGCCTTGCTCTGCCATATATATATATATTTTATATAGGCTGCTCCCATTGAAAGCTTTACAAATTGTCATTTGAGCCGGGGAAAAGCGAGCAACGCTGAGATATTAAGTGCCAAATGACAGTCCTCTTCTTGTCCTTTGACATTGACTTGACTGCCATCCCCCAGTCGTGGAGGAGGAGCCACCACCAAGGCGGCCATTAGTTTGTCATTGTCTGCGACATTCTCGACTTTGAACGTCAATAATTGAGCGTAAAATATGATTTAAAAAAAAAAATTGAGAAAAAAATGGAAGCTAGAATAGGAAAGCATAGAGGGGAAGCAGGGTTTTATGTGCTGCTGGAACGAGCACCTGCACTTGTCTTGATTGCTGTCTAGTCGACTCCTGGATAATAACGAAAAATTCCACTTGTATATATATATCTATATATACATCTTCCTTTTTTCTTTACCTGCTCATTTCTTGCTTCAATTTTGGAAGTGCGGTGGATAAGTACTGCTTGACTGCGCTTTTCAATCTGCACAAAGAGCCAAGAGGGGGGAAACAAACACACACACATCGCGGTGAAAAAAAGGCAACAAAATGAAAAATTAAGAAAATCTCTTTTCCTAGCAGAGCGAAAAAATAATAAAAGTAATGGCAAAGCAGGAAGAAGAAAAAGAAAACCACACATCTCACATCTTTCTTTCTCTCTGCAAGAATGCATTTGTTATTGTTGCCAAGATTTCGACCGCAATTCATCAAGAACTTTGGCCAAGAGACAGCCAGGAATTGGAATTGGAATCGAGAAATCGCAATCGAAAACGAAATCGGAATCGAAACAGGGACTTGAATAAGAACAAATTAGATGACAGGATATTTATCTGGCAAGCGGCCATAGAGGTTTTTTTTTATTTTATTGATGAGCATTTTTTTGGGGTTGCAATCAAGGCAAAGTCGGGTTTCTGCAGTTCAATTTGGCCATGAAGGGGATAGTAAACATAGGTTAATTCTAGAAAGTTTTTCATATTTTAGGGTATTAAAATTTAGAGTATTCTTTTATTTTTTTGAATAATAAATAATAGATTTTATAAATAAAATAAAACATATATTAAAGAAATATTATTAAAATATCTTATTAGTACTATGAATATTTTTAAATATATATATTTTTTTTATAAGACTTCTAGGCTTTTCTTCAAAAAATAACTTGTAAATGTTTAAGTTTAATAAATAATAAATAATAAATAAATAAATAAAATATACAACGCTATAAATAAATCATTTTAAAATGGCTTACTATCCCTTAGAATATTTTTAATATTTTAATTTATTTATTTTTTTACCTACAAATAAACTTTTAAATATTTTTACTTTAATGAATACCCAAGTACGTACAATATCTTTGTTTTTAAGTGCTGCCATTTCAGCTTTTCCGAAAAATAAGAAAAATCTTTGCCCATTTTCACGCCCACCTTTTTTTCAGCCTTTTTATGTTTACCCCCCCCACAGAATGCACTCACATTTTGCTGCCAAAATGAAAAATAACAAAAAAAAAAAAAAAAAAAACGAGTGAAAAAGGCAGGCAGAAGGAAGCACTTTGCAACTTCCTTGCTGCAATTGGAGTGGCAAGGCTTTATGGCGGCTGCCACAAGCACACACACACACACAGGTAAAGAGACAAAAGAAATGGAATATTTACAACAAATACTAAAAAGTAAAAAACAGAAGAAAATAAAGGCATCTCCTGCCTTAAAGCCATATCTCCATCTCCAACGTTGCAAAAGCCAACGGCCTCTGCCGCCCTTTTTGCGAAATTAGACAAAATTAGCAGGGAAAATACAAAGATGAAGCTGAAAAGCGGAAGCAGGCGAGGGGAAAGGAGAAGACGAGACAAACTCTTGAAAGCCAAAAAGCCGCAGCAGAAAAGTGTAAGTGTGTGCGGGGAAAATGGTGGCCACTTTGCTTAATTAAACGCGCCAGTTTCGTTGTGACTAGGAGATTGAAAACTGTGCCAAGTGGCTCCAGTCGACACTTCAACTCACACACACACACACTCGCTGGCTGTCTCCTAGAAAATTTTTAATTTAAATAATTAAAGGAAAAGGTGCCAAGAAATGGGAGCTGCAACTTGAGTTTATCAGCCAAAGGAAAACACGGAAGCGGGAGAAAAATATCCTAAAAATAATATATATATATATAAGAAGCAAAAATAATAGGAAAAAAAGTAGAGAAAATACCACCCCCTAGTGCCATTAGCATTTGGCATCAGCACTTTTCATTTTAGCACCTTTCAGCAATAAAATTTTCTGCACAACTTGACAATTTTATGCTCACAGACAAAAGGTAACAAAAGAAGGCCAGGCCAAGAGGAGTTCTCGAAAGACACCAAATCTTACACAGAAAATAAAAAAATTGGGAAACTGAAAGGAAACTATAGTTTTTTGATGACTTTTAAAAGAAAAAACAATTTATAAAGCTTAGAGTTCAACTTATATCGCTTATATAGCTCAAATTTTTGTCTAAAATTTCTGATTTCTCCCAGTGCACAGTAGGTAAAAGCTTACACCCTTACTTAGAGCCAGCTACTATTCGTAGTTAAAAGATCTACACGGTCCGATAGGCTCAGACTTTTTAATGAAAAGCCAAAGGAAAATATCCTTAGCGCACCTCCGACACAAAACAAAAAAAAAAAAAAAAAAAAAAAAAAAAAAAGGAAAGCTGGAGCAGACTTTGAACAAAAGTTGCAAGTGAACGAGACTGCGATGTGTTGCCTTAGATAAGGACACATCCCTTTAGACCCACACTTACACACACACATACATAAAGCCAAGATGAAGCTGGGCCAAGATGATGGTGTTGGCCTGATAAGGTTAGATTTTTCCATTGGTGCTGAGTGAAAAAGGGGAAAGTCTTATCCTAAACTCCAAAGGAGGCTCAAGCTTATTACCACTTGGTGATGGTTTTTTTTCAGGATGGTGAGATTTTTTGGATTTTTAATAAAAAATATAAGAAAAAATATATATATTTAATTGAATTTAATAAAAGGAGCTTAAAAGATTTAAATTTATTTATTTTTAAACGACAACAAAGGCAAACAAAATTAAGTTCAATAAAAAACAAGTTTTAATTTTTTAATTTAAGTTTTAAAAATAAATCTAAGTATTAAAATGAGCAAGAAGAATGTTTTAAATAAATGTAATAAATTTTACATTTAATTTAATAAATGTTGAGTGAAGTTAGAAGCTTAAAATATTTAAATTTATTTATTTCTAAACGAAAAAAAGGCAAACAAAATTAAGTTCAATTAAAAGCAAGTATTTATTTCTCAATTTATGTTTTATCCATAACTCAAAATGCTTAACAAAAGATGTTTTTATCGTTTAATAACATTCATATTTATGTCAGCACGTCCGCATATATATTATTATATTTATATCTATGTTACTGAAACTAACCATAAGAGGATCAGAAAAAATTGCCCTAATTGAAGTGAATGAATTGAAGGCAAAGCCAAAAGGCTAAAATTTAAGACAAATCCAATGAGATTTCTGTGCCCTGCTCAGTTGCTTGGACAAGTCAACTAATTAGGTGCCAAATGAGAAAAGAAAGAAAGTAAAATAATACTAAATGCGAGGGGGTGGGAGAAGGAGAAGAGCATAAGACAGAGATGGCGATGGACAAAGTCAACGATTAGCTAATAAGACGATTGGCAGTGGCAAACTTTTGCCATTGGCCACTTTGTGAAATTGTTTGCCATATTTGCAGCTGCTGAAACTTTATCGGCCTGGCAAACATACACATACTCATGCACAACACACACGCACAGCACACACACAATATAATATCCCTCACACACACGAACTAATCAAATAAACTGAACCAACTTGAGGCGATGAACAGCAGAACGGGCGCCCTGCGTCCTGCGTCGTGCATCCCAAGCTCTGGATAAGGCCACGCGCATTGAATATAGAATATAGAATATATATATATAAATATATATATATGGCAAGTCAAGGCACAGCAATAGCCACAATAAGGACGCAGGACTCATGTCCAGTGCGGCAATATGAAGAGCCTTTATTAAGTAGAAGGTCATATCGAGTTACACACTTCGTGGCAAAATGTACACAATAAACGGAGGAGCAGCAGCAGCACATGTGGCGCCTACACTGGCAAAAACAATGCATATAACTTTAAAATAGTGAAATAATAATTTTCAAAATATTAATAATAATATTAATAGAGAATTTTATTAAATTATATTTTATATTTTATGTTTATATTTTTATTATTTTATATTAATTTTTTTTTATATTTATATAATATTTGTACCTAAAATTTTTAACTTAAAAAAATTTTTATTGAAAATTTTAACAAATTTTGTTTATTTTCTTAAGAAAAATATTTTTTAACTACATTTTTTTTTTGGATATAATTTTAACTGATTGTATTAATTTTATGAAATTAATTTAATGACAATTTTTTTTATAATTTCTTTTACTCTGATAATACATATATTTTTTCTTTGTGTATAAAAAAAAAACGAAAGCAAAAAGCGAACAAAAATTCCAGAGACCTGGTGGGTTAAAGTTTGTCAAGCTGTCGCTGCTTTTCCGTGGCAAGTGGCAGACTAATTAATGAATTGGCATAAGTTTCTGCTACCTCCTCCACCCAGACTCGAAAACAACAATTCCACACTCCACTGTACACAACATAAATGTCAGAAGTAGGAAGGGAAAAAGGGGGAGAAGGAAGGAAAGGGGACAAAACTGTGTGTTATAATTTACTTGTTGGCCTCCGTCTCACTTCATTTATAAATTATATAGGAAAAATATTTAAAAAATATTTTAAAAACTCTAAAAATTATTTAAATGAATACATATAAAAAATATTTAATATAATTTCTATACTTTTAGTTATATAAAAATTATAAGGTATAAAAAAATATTTTAAAAACACTGAAAATCCTTTAAAACAATTTATTTATGCTAATCGGCGATTACTTGAATTTATTAGTTATAAATTATAGAAAAATCGCTTAAAATCCTTCAAATATTTTAATTATATATCTTAAACCGCGATTTCTTGGCCTGCAAGTTTATTGCTAATTGCTGAAAACCGAAATTCCAACTAGACACCGCAGAGGGAGCTACAACACCACCACTGGCTCAGCCACTGAGCTGCTTTCCCCCCACCCTACTAACCCCCTAGGTGGGGTTTCCAAACCCCCCCACCGAAAATCCAGAAAAGCCACCGAAACATGGAAGCCGGGAAATTGCTGCCAATTAGCGAGTCTTGTGCGAGCAGGCAATTATTATGCGCTAGATGTTGCTGCGGCTGATGCCAGGCCAAATTAGCGACAGCCACGAAATAAGTTTCCTTGTTTAACTAGTGGCGTCGTCTCTGCCAGTTTTTCTCTCCTAACTAGATATTTTTTAAAGCAATAAAAATATATATGATAACTAAATTAATACTTAAATGTGTATTGTTTTGGAATGATTCTCTTAAAACTAAGTTTATTTGCTGAAAAATTCCTGTATTTTACTTATTTTTTAAATGTATTAAAGTTTAATATTTTAATCTTTTAAATCCATATTAATTTTATTAAAAAAAATATTAACAATTACTACAACTTGTCTATATTTTTCTCTCTGCCAGCTATCAGGACATCTAAGTGGCTGAGCAAAAATTGTAGCACACTTTTAAGCGTTGGCCATTTCTCCTTCTGTTTTTTTCCTTGGCTTTCTTTTTTTATTCTTCATTTTATTTGGGCAGAGTTTGCAGGACCCGAGTGCCATAAAAACCACAACAAAGAATTGCATAAAAAAAATAAATATATATATATATATGTATGTGAACACGCGTTGCCCCCTGTAAATTGTAAATCTAAACCCACAGAAGAAAACAAAAAAAAAATGAAACGAGAAAATAAAATAAAAAATAAAAAACCAAAAAATACTAGAGGAAGCAAAAGCAAGAAGGGAAAAAAAGGGACATTAGCCGCATTTTGTCTTGGCAACCACACACACACACACTTACATACATACCTCACCAACACACGTGTTCATTTTGTGCATGCGAATCACGTAGGTGAAAGGGGCGGCGGCGCCGGCAAAAATTTTTGTTAGGTGTTGCTGGTGTTTTTGTAGCTAGTTTAAATGCTCAACGCCATGCCATGCTCATTTTTTAGTGAAGTTTTATCCAAAAGACAAAGTCTACGACATGTACGTGCAACAATACAAGACGACGAGTGACGGAGTGACGAGTGAGGAGGGACGAGTGAGGAGAAAGGACGAAAGAGAAGAGATGAGTGAGGAGAGACGAGTAAGGAGAGACGAGTAAGGAGAGACGAGTAAGGAGAGACGAGTAAGGAGAGACGAGTAAGGAGAGACGAGTGAGGAGAGACGAGTGAGGAGACACGAGTGAGGAAAGACGAGTAAAAAGAAAAGACGAAAGAGACGAGATAAGTGAGAAGATAGAAGTAAACAGATGACAAGAGACGAGCAAGGAAAGACGAGTACTTCTAAATTGAGAATAGCGAGTTAAGATGGCCTATGTTAAATAACTAGGGCCCTCGAATATCCATTTAGATAAATGATGAGACATATACACCTGCTCTTCCACTTTCTCTAAATATTAATCAAGTTTTACACTTCAATAACAATAGCCTTCAGTTTTTTTTGCTTTTAAAATTTAGAACCTTTTTTCTTTTCTGGTTTTTCCTTTTTGCACAAAAATTCAAACAATATTTTGGAGAAGTTGAAGTAGGGCTAACAGTGCAAATGAAAACTGAGCTTAGCCACAAAGTGACAATAAAACGAACCAGCAACACACATGAGCCCAGAAGTAACACCATTGAATGCTATAAAGCTAATACAAAATATAAGGAAATATCAGAAATTATAAGGAAATAGTGAGAGTACACTTTAAGAAATTAGGGTAAACTAAAAATATATTTTTGAAAGAAAAACAAAAGAAGTAAAAGAAAAGTAATAAGAAAAAAATACCTCAAAAATTACAAAAAATTTGTATTTCTTTTGGAAAAGTTAATATCTTAACTCCTTAAAACTTAGAAAATTTATGAAGTATTTCGTTTTTGTTTTAGTGCACATATGTGTGTGTTTATTTGCTTTTTGGGGTTTTCAGTTTGTGCTTAATAAACTGTTTAAGTTTTGAAATGCAGACGGCTGAGTGGCAGACAGAATGCTTCACAGACGGCCCAACTTATTGTTCATATTGTGCCGCAGGCATCAAACCCATACACACACACACATGTGACTGCATAATAAGCAAGTGCTTGAAAGGCCTCAAAAGCAAACAACAAAAGCAACAGCAACACGAGTGGAACAAGCCACCTCAACGATTCTGTTTGGGTTGCTGATGATGCACAACACTGGCAGCAACGGAAGCAAGAAGGGGTTTTCCACCGGGAGAGATTTTCCAAA